>JARVGW010000815.1:7362678-7373821 GCA_031762495.1 Anablepsoides rubrolineatus
TTAATCAAAACAGTATATTTGCCTATTTCTCCATATCTCACTTTTAGACTTAATCCTCACTTCGATGTGATGGGTCACATATAGTTATAATGATAAACTGAATTCTGAAAGTTAAAGCAATTAAACGGTTCTTGTTTAAAAGCCACAAATAACAAAGGATTCTAGGACAATGGTCCTCAATCCTGGTCCTACAGGGACACTATCCTCCACCTGACACATCTACAAGCTGCTACAGAAGCTGAGGAAGAGCAAGGAAACAAGTAAAGCATGCAGAATAGTGGCTCTGGAGGACATGGATAGAGAACCACTTTTCTAGGGTTTTCTGCCTGAACATGCAACTTAATTGCGAGAATAAGTTTTCTTATGAGTGCTAAAACATTTATTTTTGTCTCGCATAAAACACACAGAGTAAAACACAAAATTGTTTAGAATTTAGTAGCCTGGCCCTTGCCTTCCTACACAGTTCCACTCAACTCTAGTTTCCCTTCTCTGCTCTGTCGGGGACTTCTCCCATACTTCTCTGGTAGAATTTCAACCGAGCCAATCAGCGAACAGGAGGAGGAGTTGTGAACAACATAGATTTTATTTGCCGTTTTAATCTGCTTGTAGTTTAGCAACGGCAGCGGAGGAAGTGAATGAAGCCAATCCGTGTCGACAAGGCTTCCAAATTAAATTAAATTTCCCGTACAAAGCTGCAGCACTCATTTACAGCCATCTCATCTCACCTCTCAGGGGATGGTTGTTTACAGGGCACGCAATTTCCTGTTAGCTTCTTAGCTTAGCTTCCTTCACGCTCGAGCTGGCTCACTACATACGTCACGGCCAAACGTTAGCGGTTGGGTAAATCAGATCCAATTGCTTTAAACTTTAATAGTATCCACGCCTCCAGCAAGAAATCGCTTCTCAATAGCCGAGAGTCCAGACCCTCTGTACGAAGCAAAGCGAAGAACAAGGGGCTGGTTTTTACCAGGCTAATAATTTAACTAATTTGACAAATACTGAGCTAAAACTTGGTTTGGTAGCAGCTGAGAGTCATTCACAACATATACTCCAAGCACAAAAAAATATTGCACTTGTTTGAGATTGCACATAAATTTTGCAATTATTTGCAAGGTGTTTGTCACGTTATGTAATATAACCAACAGGCAAATCAAGCAAAGTCAAAAAGATAAACGCACTCTTGTAGATTACAATCATCCTCAAGGCTATATAGTTAAATTGTTTTTCAAACAGTTGACCCAAAAGCTAGATTGGAATCACTTTAAGCTTTGAAGCGGCTACGAGAAAGCAGATGAACTCACACAATATGAGCTAGGTTGAGAGGTTTATCTGGCATTTCAGGATACATGGGGTGGAGGGCCTCTCCGCTGGATGCACAGCTCAGTGACTTACTGAGGACGTGGGATAACTTCTTAGCGGGGGATTTCTAGGAGAAACACAGGCGTGACATGTCAAACGTGAGGACGCTTTGATTTTTTTTCTTTCTTTTTTTTAATCAAAGCATGTGAGCATCAGAGCAGCTCTACTGTCCCCCTGCGTCAAACGCTCAGCATCCTTACAAGCAGAATAAAAATAGCCTCAGCGACCGATCTAATGCAGACACACCTCCCTCAGCCTCCCCCTTCTCCTTCCTTACCCATGACGTATACTCCTTCATTTGGTGCTGGTTGCTATGGGAACCACTGGCATGCCCCCTCCAGAAGCAGTCCTGACAGAGCTGGTAATTATGACATTGCTGGCAGCGGTAGCGGAAGCCCATCATACTCTCAGTATGGCAGTAGGAGCACTCGACCGGGTGAAAGACTGCAGGGGGGCGGGGTAGAGGAGGGGCACAAACACACACACACACACACACACGTAAACAGATGTGACATAACTGGGATGTTTTGCAACACTGCAGGAAGGACAGGAGAAATTTTGGGTTGATTTGAGGGCAGATGTGTCGGGATATCGATCCTGGTTTGTTGACAGTGGCGCACCAAGCAGCGCGGCCCGAGCGCGATACGTGTGCACGTTATGTTTCTGCGAACGTGCTTGTGATGATGGCGTGTACAGCCAGTGTGTGTGTACGTACGTGGGTTTTTTTTTTTCTTCTTGCATGTCATGCGTTCGTGTGAATATGAGACAGAGCTGAACTTTTGCATTTTCTCAGGCCTGTTCTTACCGTTCTCCACGTTGGCGAGCCGATGCATGAGCGGCAACCACACCAAGCACTGAGGAGGCGGGTCTGACATCAAGGTGTCGAGGAACGTGTTGAGGGAGACCTTTTTCTTTTTACATCCATGCAATGAAAAGAAAAAAAGAGAGAGTCATCCGCAAAGTCACTGCTGGAGACGATCGCCCGGGTTGCACGCTGTGGTTAGCAGAATCCTCACCTGCTGCGCGAAGCAGCCCCGTGCAGCTTGTTCGGTGTAGCCAAAGGAAGGCCCCTCGAACACCGCCATGGGTAGTTTGAGAACCTCCCGCAGAAACTGGTCGAACTGCGAAT
Source organism: Anablepsoides rubrolineatus (assembly GCA_031762495.1). Taxonomy (NCBI): domain Eukaryota; kingdom Metazoa; phylum Chordata; class Actinopteri; order Cyprinodontiformes; family Rivulidae; genus Anablepsoides; species Anablepsoides rubrolineatus. Next base: position 7,365,167 of record JARVGW010000815.1, read on the forward strand.
GTGCCATTATTCCAGCAGAATCTGATATCTGGGAAAAGATATCTGGAAACAATAAGGGGGAGACTTAATACAAATTAATTGAGCTAATTGTCAGCTGCTGCAACAACAGTTGGCTAATTAGAGAATCACACAATACAATTATCCCACTTGTTTGTGTAAACACATCAAAGTAAAGCAGTTATAATGATCAGCTGGAACGACACACCAGCCCTCCTCTGCTTTTCCTCATACAAGCTGCTGCTCCCACAGATTTAGTGCATTATTTGATAAATTCTAACCTATCAGATAATAAATAATGACTTCTGCAGAGCACCAGGAGCTAGAGATGAACTGCTGCTTTGTCTAAAACACACAGAAAGTACAGCCGGAAATAAGTTTGTAACAATAAATCCAAGGCAGCGCCTTTGCTAAACTAGAAAATGTAAGGTTTGGAAATGCAAAATGCTGATTTATTACAGAAGGCCGATGATTTTAATGCTTTTTCTGAGCTATAAGTCGTTTCTTACATCTCAATTTATCCATGATTTTCCCTCCGCAGATGGTCGCAAGGGCAATCTTCACAACAAAAACAGACATCTTGCCATGACCCTCCCTAAAAAAAAAAAGGAAAATCAAACACAAATATGTTATCCTTCACATTAGTACATAAAAACAAAAACCTATCAGATGCAGATTTTAACTCTTAAAGATAAACAAATTATTAGATTAAGCATCAGCTTGAATTGGATTTTACTTTTAGTTTTAACAGAGTTGTAAAGTACAAGTACTTTGTTACTGTAGTTAGGTAGAATTTTTGCGTATCTGTACTTTACTTAAGTAATTATTTTTCAGCCTACTTTTTACTTCTACTTCTTACATTTTCACACAATTATCTGTACTTTCTACTCCTTACATTTTTAAAAAAGGCAAGAAGTAGAAAATCATTACTTTTATTTCATTTTTGCTTGTTTTCATTCCAGCTTCTTATTGTAAAAAATAAATACTATTCATATAAATTGTGCCTCCGAGATAGTTAATTTATTTGCGGTTTAATGAGAAGTATAAATATATAAAATCCGTATTAGTTTGTAGACAAACAAATCATGTCACACTCCAGCAAGACATAATCAATACAATAAAAGGACTGTACTTAAGAAGTATTTGTATTTCATGTATTATATTATTGCATTTGGCCGCAGTCCTCGGATAGATTTTCATTTTAGGGAAAAGGTTTGTGCAGCCTTGATATATGTATATAACCTGAAACAGCTGGACTAGTGCATCCTAAATTTAACATAAATTAATTATTTTAATAAGATATAGTCATTTCTGCATTTTTTGGGGAAGTCACCTCCTAATAAATGTCATTATGTAAAATCTAACTACTCATTTTAAATCAATACTTTTACTTTTAATACTTAAGTACATTTTACTCAAGTAATATTTCTAAAGGAGACTTTAACTTTTATCAAAGGAATTTTTTGGTAAGATACTTTTACTCAAGTATCACTTTGTAGAACTGCTCAAAAAAACGAACAACAAAGAAAATGAGAGTGGACCCACATGCCGTAACATTACTGACACAAATGTTTTCTCATTTGACACGTTACGCCAACATTTCACGCTTCGTTAGATCACGTCAAACCCTCCGATGTGAAAGTGCACCGGCGGCTTCTGGCCGTCATGCGACGCGGCGTTACTCACGGGTCGTAGGCCGCCAGCAGGAAGTTGAGCAGCAGGCCGATGGACTGCTCCACGTTGATCTGGTGGGTGGTGGGCATGCGCTTGCTCAGCTGGTAGAAGATGGTGGACAGCACCACTTCTAGACGGGCCACGGCGAGCTCGGCGTTGGCGTCCATGGTGTTGAGGCCGTTCTCGCGGAAGGCCTCGATGACGTTCCAAATATCGACCAAGTGCACTGGAGACGGAGCGGCACGGCGTGAGGAAGTTATGAGCGAGCAGAATAAAAACAGAAAGGCATCCTACTCACGGTTGCATTTCTTCTGCACGAATCGAAGTTTGCAGGCGGTTCGGTATGTTGACAACCGTATGGAATCCAAATCCTGGGCCCCTGAGGAAGATTTTCATCATTAAATGAAACAAAAAATAAATAAAAATCTGGAATAAATATAAGAATACATGTATGAAAATATGACGACGATGACCTCATCTATAGGACCTTTGAAAAAAATGTCCAAAATATAGCCCTAAATGGTATTTTCATGTTTTGAGCAGTACAAACAGCTAAGAATGAATGTGAGCAGGAAAGCGCTACAATTTTGCTACTTTCCCTGAGCTAACAAAGCTACTTTCAATACCAGCTGGGAAATCCTGACATCCAAACTATAGTGAGGTTTCCTTTTTCATAAGACATCAAAAAATCCCCCCAAAATAGGATTCATAAAGTTCCAAAGGCTCCTATCAATTAGAAAGATAAACCAAGCCATATCTCTAGAATCACACTATATCAGGATGATCTAGGCATGAAAATGTAGGTTACAATGCCAGGAAACTGAAAATTAGTTTGCCCAAGTATGTCTTAATCCCTGACATGATGTGATGGGTCACATATAGCAAAGTCTTTCCACCAACACACTTAACATGAAGGTAAATACTGAAGGCTGATTTTTATTTTATTTTTTTGCTCCAGAGAGTCAGGATTAAATGTTTGAAAATAGTAACCATTTGGTTGAATATGAAAAACTCCTCTGTTGTTAGAAGGTGGTTTTAAAGCAAGATTGTATTGTATTTAACAATGTGCTCATACAACCTAAAACAGTAAGGTGTTATAAAGTATTGCTCATATCTTAAAACATATTCTAGTGTTTGGAGTGATTTACTCTTTGTTTGGAGTTATCTTTAATTTTATAATCAGTTTAATATAATTGTTTTAAATTATGATTTTTTTGTTTGTTTGTTTGTTTGTTCAAACAATTTCAACAAACTCTACCAAGATATATATACTAATGTATGTTCTCTATTAAAGATATCTACTTTATGCTGCACAATATGGACTTTGATCAAACATTTCTGCTCATTTAAAAGGTGCTGGTTGTTACTATCAATCCATATTGTGTCCCACTAACTGATCATCAGGTCGGATTGGCTACAACTGTACTACTTTAAAATGATAAGAGGGTTGGTGCAAATAAATGCTTAAAAATATTTACATGAAACTTTTTACCCTGAACAACTGATCCTGTCTGTCAGCCATTAAAATAACTTGTGTTGATATGGATGCTCAGTAGAGAAATAAACGCCGTGTTTTTCTGGTCAGAGAGTGAAACAGCCCAGCTTACGTCACACTGAACTGTGGCCCTGAGCACTTACTCATCTCGACGTACAGTTGCCTTCTGTCTGCCATGTTGTCAGCCCTGCGCCGGCAGTCTTCAATCATTCTGATCGGGAGCAGAGAGAAAGTGATGTCAGAGTCTGGGACCTGCAGCATTTCATTTCAATAACAACATTATTTAGGCACAAAATACTTTCCCTCTAATCAAATGTGCCGATTTCCCAGAATAAAGTTACCAAAATTTAAACTTTTACAGAAAGTTTGCTGGAAGGGGTCTACACCTCATTCTGCAGCAGGATCCTGCAGCAAGTTAAACACACTATACCTACCAGGTTTCACATTTTAGTGGCGTTCAAATGGATCACAACTTAATGCTCATCAGGAATATTTTAGGGCAATTTAAATTGGACGAGAACAAGATTTTTGAAAGGGGCAGAGCTGTAGAAAGAATGCTCACACCATGCCTCGTTGCACACTGTCCAAGGCAATCTAATACACCTAGTCATGTGGTTTGTTGCCATGGCAGCAAAGATCCCATTTGCTCTGTTTGAAAACACACACAAACACACAGGCAAAAACCACCCATCACAGAGAAAAGAAATTAAAGAAAAAGTTTTAGTTTTTTTTTTTTGTAAATAACCTCTCGCTGGGCTGACTGTGCACTTCTCGAGCAACCTTGTTTTCTGAAAAACAATCATTTATTGAATGAAATTTCACATTAGTCCTACGAACTGCTGAACCCAAATATTACAATGCAACTACCATCAGGTGCAAGAATTACCATTCAGCTTGTGTTTAAAGGCAAATAAGTGCGAAAAAGATTTATTCTAATGTCCGTTTTACAAGTACATGTAGGCATTTGGAAACAATGAAACTAAAAGTCTGAAAGATTAAAAAGACAAATTTAGCAGAAATGTCTAAATCCGATATATTGTGCATCCCTAACAAACATTTATCAAGATTAATTGTGGCATTTAGTCCATAACGATTAATATGATAACTAATAGATGACAACTACACTTGGTCTGCATTTCCTGGCTTTCTTCTTACTTCTGTTTACACCAACATTTCAGGTGATTAAACAGGTTTGTAGGGTTAGGGTTAGCCCTTGAGGTTCTCCACCATTGGGCTCACATGCACGCCTGTATGACAAACTATCCTTATCATAGTATGCCTTTCACAAAAATATGTCATCACATGGACTAACTACAACAAATGCAAAGTGGCAAACATTAATTGTTGAGTTTTACTGACAATTAATTGACACAATATGATTTTGCCCAACTCCAATTTAAAGTTGTGAATACGCAGAAATCTCAGCCCACTACTGGCAGCCAGTTATATCCTGTTGACAGATAAATATCCAGGCCTGTTTATCATGTGCACGAGACAGATGTAAAAACTTTTTTTTTTACAGATTACCAACAATATCCTCTCCCACATCATAAGCAAACACATCCTGAGTGTGACCTCCTGTGGTCTGCTTTCAGCCTCGGAAATAACTGAGACTGATACAATCTATTGGAAGAGGAGATATTAAACCAGCCCGGACAATACAACTTCTATATCAGAAGAGGGAGGGGGGAGAGCGACTAGCAGGTTGAATTCCCTTGTTTTCCAAGCCTTCCCTCCACTAATCAACCTCCGTTTCAGACAGGCAGCACAAACAAAAGCCCACAAGGACGCGTCTCTCTGAAGATATTTGAGATCAGAAGCCGTCGCCCAGGACACGGCGTCTCCTCCTGCCTCTATCTTTAACCACAAACGAGAAGACCTCACATTCTTGAACTGCTATGCTGGCTCTCTGTAGCTGCAGAGACCCCCGAATCTCGTTCCAGGCATCCGCCCAGCCAACATCACTCTTTCCTCTCTGGAACAGTCACTGTGTGAGAATTTGAAAACAAGTGCCCTTAAAGGAGAAAAATCAGCTCATGTTTTGAGTATGGGAGAACTGGTATGGGGTATAAAGTACTGTTCAGGATCTCAGGGGAATGACTACATTGACAACTCATTAGTCAGGTTCTTATACGTTTGATTCTATTTCCAAAGCAGTTCGATAAAAGCCCAGTTTGCTCAATGAACTTGCAACAAAACACACTTGACTTGAGTTGCTGCCAAAGCCTTCTCCTTGGCTTTGGGACAGTCACGTCGCAGCTGTTCGCTACCAATGTTTGGGCCGAGTTATTTTTACATCACGAGACTGCAAACCACACTGGCATCCAAATCCCATCCCCTCACATGGAATAAAGAAGCTGCAGCACACACTTGAGGGTTCATGTGCTGCAGGGTTATGGTGCTGTAGCACTACACGCTTGATGGAGGGGCCCCTCTCTCAGTTTAGATGATCACCATGGCTTCGCTTGCAAAAAGGGCAACAACTTTGGGACCCCGAGAGCAGCTGCAAATTTAAAACACAGTTCCTTTTAAAAAAACATGATTCTAAGAGGATAAATTCATGACAGAATGAATAAACATGTCTTCTTGTCCAAGTGTGTGAAATGATACACGCTCATTTGCATTTCAATCACAAGCCTGAATAGAGATTTAGTGCTGTGAATAGACTGAGTCATGTTGTGTTCTGTAGGAAAACACATCAGTTTGTCACAGGGCAGCAGGAACTGCAACAGGCACCTTTCAACTGAAAACGCTCTGCTCAAGCATCACCTGTCACCCTCTCACAGAGACACCTGTCTTCCTCTTCTACGGGAGCCCGTTTCTAATCCAGCAAATCCAACCCCCCCTTTTTTTTTTATCGCTTTAAACTTCAACAACTCATTTTTACTCAAAGTAGGTTGAGGTCGCTGCTCTGCTGGAGCAGCGGCTGCAGCGCACTTGCACACAAGACTTACCAGAATTTGTTTCGAGCCATGTCCATGCAACATGACTGGTTTTTTTTTTCCTCCCTTTTCCCCCCGTCCAGGAATCCGTCGTGTCCCGCAGCAGTGGTTCGGATCACGAACTCTTTGGTGTGAGGCGCTGCATTCCTGCACCAACTAAAGCGGCTGTTCACCGCTCTCTCTTCTCGTGAAGCTTGTGTCTGCTGGAAATGTTTTTTTTTTTCTTTTAGACGGAGCAGAGAACAAGGCAGCGGCTGCCTCCAATATGTGGCCTCCGCGATGACGTAATGCGGAATCTCTTCACATGCGCCAGTGTGACTGCACGCTGCGCACGAGGGATGCAAAAGAAAAAGACAAAGTGGAGCGGCTTTCAGTGTGGAGGGAGAAATTTGTTAATGATGAATTGTTAACGGAGTATTAAAGCTACAAACATGCAGCACAGAGGTTAAAATAAGCTAAAACTGTCTGAAATTTTGCTAATTATAATTTGCAAAACGAGCTACAAACTAAATTAGCTCAAGCAAAAACTAAATAAATGGTTGCTGAAAGCTAAGGCTTAGGCTAAGGTAATAAAATCGTATCTATAAGTCAAAATAACCAAACTTAAATAGAAAACATATTTAATATGAATGAGGCTAAACAAATTTTGGATCATGCAAATCATCCAAAAATAAACTAAAAGTTAAAATGAGCAAAGCGGTAGATAAAAGCCTAAATTAGCAAAATAAAAGCTAAAATTAGAAAATCAGAAACTAGAAGCTAAAATTAGTAAAACAGAAGCTAAAAGCAAACACTATACAAACTATTGGTGAAAACTAAAGATAACAAAACCATAACTAAAAGCCTTGTATAGCAAAAACTATATATAAGTGCTAAAATTAGGAAAACAGTAACTAAAAGCTAGCAGCAGAGGTAGCTAAAACTAAAACCAATGACAGATGCTTGGCGAAGAAAAAGTTTATTCATGAAGTAATGGAGTGGAGGATATGCATAGGGTTACACAAATATATATATATATATATATAACGCACTTATATTTAATATTATAAAATAATTTTTTCCCTGCTCATATCTGACTTAATCCGTATTGATTATTGGCAAAATGTGCATTTATTTCACATGAAATACACCACGACACATTTTTGAACAACTGTTCTTGAACGCAACTCATCCTGTCCAGGTGCGCCTCCTCCCCCCTGTTGTAGCTAGGCAACCGTCACAGAAGATGGACGGAAATTACTTGATTAATTTGGAGAAAACCTCGATAATAGGAAAAGAACAACAAATGTTTTGTCACTTTTTGTTTTGTTTTGTTTCGTTTTTACACGGCGGAAGGATTGTCTCACAGAGGAGGAACAGTAAACTCGGACAAAAGTTGAGTAAGCCGATACGAGGCATTTTTCCACTTTCTCCCATGACAACGACCCCCCTCAGCTCATTAATTTTGAATTAGCCGAGTTAATTAAACCTTAACTTAACCTTTGCTAAGAGAGCTAACGTATCCGGAGATGAGTGAAGGGGTCATTTGTAAATTTAGCTCGTGTTTACTAACATTTCTTTCAGGATTTCAACGAAACGAAATGATTCATAGTGGAGCCTACCTTTAAAATTATATCATGAAATTTTGTATTTGATGCCACGCAGGTGTTTTTTTTTTTTTTTTTTTTTTGCTTTTCCCAGCCAGGGCGTTTACATCTTATTGGAACTTCATTATCCTCTAATTAATGGATGAGTTTAAGCCATCATGTCAGATGTTGAATCCCTCACCTTAATTCCAGCCAGGGAAGGACGAACTCAACAACAAGGTGGGCAGTAAAATGATCTAATTAAATATTTTCTCCAACTATATTTAAGTTGTTGAAATCCTCTTGAATTATGACTATATAAAGATCAGTTACATTAATACACAGTAAATATTCCTAAGTCTCCTTTAGGAATATTACTTGAGTAAAAACCTTGAAATGTCTGATATGTTTTGTACTTAAGTATTAAAATTAAAAGTATTGGTTTAAAATGAGCAGTTAGATTTTCTGTAATAACGTTTATCAGGAGGTGACCTCCCCCCAAAAATGCAGAAATTACTATATTGTATTAAAATAATGTTTAGTTTATGTTAAATATAGGATGCACTAGCTGTTTCAGTGCATGAGTGCACAAACCTTTTCCCCAAAATGAAAATCTATCCTAATTCATGAAATACAAATACTTCTTAAGTACAGTCCTTTTATTTTTAATGATTATGTCTTGTGGCCCACATTTTTGACTAACTGCAATACAGCCCCTTTTATAGTCATTGGGGTTAATGAATGGAATGACTTTAGCTGGAAATTACTATATATATATATATATATATATATATATATATACTAGGGGTGCAACGATACAGAAAATGCACGGTTCGGTTCGATTCGATACTTTAGTCTCACGGTTCAATATTTTTTCGATACAAAAAAGAGAAATTTCCAAGACGTTTTTTAACTTGTAATTTATTGAAATTAATAATAAACATTTGTTTAACCTCAAAAGTCTAGTTTTTAAATTAAATGT
>JARVGW010000815.1:7377857-7399236 GCA_031762495.1 Anablepsoides rubrolineatus
TGGTCTTTCACATTAAATTCCAGTGAAATATATTTATGTTTGTGGTTGTAATGTGACAAAATATGGAAAAGTTCAAGCGGTATGAATACTTTTGCAACCCACTGTATGTGCACACATCATTATATAGACAAATTAACCAAACATGAATATAATATGATTGCTTTTTATTGAAAATTAAAATTTGTTTAATAGTAGTACTGTTTTTTCTGCATTATAGCTTCTTAAAGTATCATAAGCCTTTTTCAGTGCAACCTTTGTTGTCAGTGTTCTGATACATGTGAAGAAGAGGTTAAATTTTGTTTGCACTATAATTTTTAACCAACACTTCTTAATAAATTTTCAAATAGAAAAGACAAATCATAATGTTCTCAAACACAGGCTTAAGTGCTTTTCCCCTGTTTCTCAGGCAGATGGCGTCCTTTCACCACTGACAAATCTCTTGGGTTTGTTTTCAGATGCTCAGAGGATTTTTTCCCCCCTCTCATTGTTGGATTATTTTTGTGGCTGTGCCACCATCATCAAAGTACAAAATAGAAAAACAGTGAAAATCTTTCATTGATACAAACATTTCATTAAATACTTTTCAAATTATTGTTAGAAACGTTGAGTCTTCTTTGCTCTCTTCGGCCTTATTTTCAAGTTCTGCTCTGTTTTTTTTTTTTTTTTATTATTGATAATGATCATCTTTAGGAGTTTTGCAGTGATGTCTATCATACTGTTTTCTAATTGTGAACATAAAGAAACTGAATGAATCAAAGTTAGATTGATATATTTTAATATGTTGTCTTTAAGATCAAGCAGACTGTTGTGGTTTGCCCAGCAGTCCCTCAACATGTGTCAACAGTGCGTTCTATCATATCCAAGAGATGAGGAGGCTGGCAGGAAATAGGTGTCAACTGGTAAGCAAACACCTTGTGATCAAACTTGTCAGTTTTAAACCCAGATTATTAATATTTGTCTTTATCTATCACCAGTTTGGAAAATATCACTCAGATATTGAGCAGGACAAACATTACAGCAAAACTTTCAGGTGATTTATATTCACATTTTCATTTCTTGTTTAGTTTGTTTGTGTTTTGTTTGTTTACAGCTAAGTTATAGCATTAGTTTTAATCTTTTTTTTTTTTTTTACAGATTTCAATCCCGAGACTCTGATTCAGACTCAGGAATGTCTACGGATTTATATGTTGAAGGCATAGCGATTAGTGCGAGAGGTAAACGTGATGCTATCGTGCTTCACAAAACAAAAACACAGAGCATCCGTGTTTAGTGAGCCACATCTTGAAACTATGTTTAACTCTTACTGGTTTCAATTTCTGGACTATTTACTGATTGTGGAATATTCACCTATGACTAAGATACAATGCCTGAGTTTTTTCTGTAGTTTAATCTAAAACGGCTTTATAAAACTGAATTCCTGTGTTGTTTGCTGAGTTGAAAGTGTGTGCCAGTCATCCAGTGTTTTCATCCTGTAGTCAGGTGTCAAAGATCCCCACTGCAGAAGAAAGTGAATGATGTTCTTAGTGAGGTTATGCATCTGATTGAGCGTTTGGAGGCTGATCGACAGTACGCCGAGGAGGCTCTGCAGAACGAGAAAAGAAAAAGAAACACTTTGGAAAGCAAAGTTGACAGCATTTCACTGTGGAGGCAAACCGAGCACCCTGCTCTCGTTCAGATAGGTCAGTAATCGTGAGGCGTCACATTCTCCCAGATCGATTCGTCTCCTGTGAACTAAAAGGATTCAGTTGTTTCTAAACCCAGTTAATAAACTTGTTATTCAATATTGATTACTGCTTTTACTAGAGCATGAGGCTTGCAGAAGAGACATCACAGAGTTGAGGTGGCAGCTTAAACGGGAGAAAAATAAAAGTGACCAGCTCCAGGAGAAAGTGTCACATGCTGAGGTGTTGAACCGGCACCTACAGGAAGACATCAACTTCACCAGAAAACAACCTCCCTTTGTGAGAGAGAACCTGGACATCCAGAGAGGCCTCATAAATCAGATTCAGGTAGCCAAAGCTGAGGTAGGTCTTTGATTTATTTTACTAAAATAATATCAGTTTCAAACTCTCAAAATGATCATAGAATTATCAAACTACATTTAATTCTTTGATTGAGTTAAACTTTTTAGTTTCAATTATACTTCAAATTACAGTAAATTATTTAAAATGTCTATGCTTTGAATTTTATAATTCAATTCATAAGTGATTTTCACTGTATCACATTTTCTTAGTACATTTTATAAGTGTTATTTTATAGAACTTCAATTAAACCATGTTTTATTTACTTCACGATTTTCTTTTATTTTTGTTTAAATTCACAAGTAATTTTTTTGATTAGTTTTCTACCTCTCTAAATTGTAGCCTAACCACAAAACGTTTGCAATAAACCTACTTTAAACCTTCTTTCAGCTGTTATAAGTGACTTATTGTAACATTATAATCAAAATTCTTAGAGCTCAAAGACAAACCAATACTGAAACAATACTTAGACGATGCATTTTTGTTATTTACGAAATGCTTCAAAACTATTTTTGCATGACGACATTAATCTCATTAAATCACATTGTTTTTAGGCTGATGAAGTGTGCTCGAAAACAAAAAGTGAACTTTTCCTGGCTCAGGAAAAGTTAAAAGAGATGGAGCTTGATGCCAAAAAGACAAATATATTGTTGGACCATGAACTGATGGAGATGAGAAATCATCTGGCAGAGCAATTGTGAGTATATGACGGGAAAAATGGTTTCACCTGCTGTACCTTTAAAGTACAAATGTGTGGGGAGAATTTTTTTAGAAATATTTTTATATCATTTTCTGCTAAACATTAAAGGAGGTAGGTAAAAAAAAAGTGAAATGCTGTTTTTATGTGACTTCCTTTTTATAAAACAGATTTTACTAGAAATTTAGATGCTAGTTAAAAAAACATTTTAAATGTGTTTTTACAACATAAATTAAATATTTATATCATGTAAAAGTTGCTTACTGAATTTTCAGATTTTTTTATTTTTTTATTTAACCAAGTGAAGCACTTCTTGTCTTTATTTTACAATGTCGATGTTTTAAAGCTGAATTGTACCAGAATGTAAGCCAAGGTATTTGACCTGCATGTAACCATAGCAACAAAACTTTCTTTTTGATGTAGAGCAAGAAGCACTTTACATTGCAACAGACCTTAATTATCAAAATTATTGCAAGCAAACTTTGGAAACGATTTGAATGCAAGAACCTTAATATACATGAATAATGGAGTTTATTTTACAATCAGTATTTAAAATATATTATAAAATATATTAAACAATAAAAATAAGTTTGACACCATTCATTCAAAGTGACTTTTTTTCTTCCAGGGAAGATTTAAACTTGCTGAAAATACTTGAGCGTGAGCTGCTTGCTGACATAAACAATGCTGAAGAGACCATCGCTTCTACTGACAAGAAGTGCGCAAACATAAATAGGCAAATCCATGAAATTGCAAAGCTAGAGAAAATTGAAGAAGACAAGGTAACATACACTTTCCATAAAGTATATGTTCTTAATTTATTTTTAAAGGTAAATTTTATTACAAGTTATTGTGTTTTTTTTACTACAGATTTCCCAACTGACTCCTAAAATTGAGGAGGAAATGCAAAAAAATGGAAAACTAAAAGACAAACTTATTTCAGTTGAAAGAAATGTAAGAAATGGATATTTTTTTAATTTTATGGTGTAATGTCTAATACAGATACAAGAACTGAACTTTTACTGTAACAATTTATGCAATTTGTTAGTGTTTCTTATGTTGCCATGGATCTGTAACTTATCCTTGATGTTTATATTTATTTTGCATGGAATGTAATTCACAGAAACTTACTTGGGAAGGAGAAGTTTCCTGCATAGAGGCGCAGCTCCAAACAAAACGTGCAGCTCTTGCAGCTGTCTGTGAATCCAACCTGGAGTGGAAACAGAAGGTAGAAGACTGCAAGAAGAAAATTTGTGAGAGGTACAGTGTCAAAGCCAAATTAGTGTATGAATATGTATAATTCCTTATTAAGTGTTACCACTGCATGCACTGTGTAGTGAGGCGCTTGTGTGTGTTCAGACCATATGTATGCTTTACTGTGTGATTGGTTAGTGAGAAGGCAGTGAAGCAGATGCGTGTGGAGCAGAAGCAGATGCTCCAGAAAATCACTGACAATGACGAGCAGTGGGAAAAGGCCAGAGAGAAAGTGACCCAAGCTGTATCCCAGCATAGAGTCATCGAGGCTAAGCTGGAAGAGCAGGAGCAGCTCACCTTCATGGAAGAACAGAGGGCCAGGGTCAGAGACAACATATGTCTGTTTTCTGTCTGTACTTCACAGAATATGGCGTAAAAAAAAAAGTTTCACTTGTTTCTCCTACTGATGCTCAGTGTTGTTTCCATGCTCTGCAGACAGAAACAGAAACTTTGAAGAAGGAGCTGACTGGTCAGATGACCGCCATGGAAGTGATAAAGGTAAATTTGTGAGGTGCTTCAGATTCTTTGCCCTGACTGGGTTTAATTGTCTCAGTCAGACTTAAAAAATATAGAGTGAATTGCAGGTTAATTACTAAAGTAAACTCAAGAGTGAATCAGCAGCATACGTTGGAACTACATCTCACCGATTTGGAAGAAAGAACCCCTAAGTTTAGTTGTTTAAAAAATGTGAATTAAACTGAAGTTAGTTTTAATTTAAAGTGTATTTGGATCTTCATCAGTTTGTTAGATTCATTATGTTGTTTTTTTTAACTGCTGAGTATTCAGCACAGTAAAAGCATGAACAAAAAAATCTTTCTTGTATTTGTTTCCAATCAGGCTCAGTGTGCAACTGTTGAAGAGGCGCTAAAGAAACAGCAAGAAAGTTCAGAATTAATCAACAAACAACTTCAAAAAGATTTTGAAGAACCTTATTTATTAACACAAGCTTTGGATGCAAAAGTGAAGGTATAGATAAGGCTAAAAAATAAATATAATTTTAAGTCACAGAAGTGATGTCTTCCTACATGATTATTCAATTTATGCAGTGGAAAACATTTATTTTTGTTTGTATAGAAAATGAAGGAGCTGACAGAAAATTTAGAAAAGATGGAAAGTGAACACAAAGTGACTTTATTCAACCTGAAAAAGGAGAAAAAGCTGAAACACGACCAACTGAAAGCCGCTCAGGTAAGTTGCACTGAAATTAAGTCAGGTTTACTTTTTAAAGCTCACCGCAGACAAATATTCACAACTAGTTTTAATGTTGATTTTCTGTAAATTTATACTTTTTGTCCAAACTCTTTTAACAAAACATGGTTTTATTTAAACATCTTTGCTTCTCTTTGTTTACAGGACTTAGACAGTTCTATTGTAAAGCAATATGACAGATCTCTGTGTAGGATCACTGACCTAAAGAAAAAACTGGATGCCTCAGATCAAATGGAGAAAAAAGTTGAAAACATTCAGAACATAATTACTGAACTTCAGTAAGTTACAGGAAGCCTTTAGAATAGCACTGGAATTTTCTGACCTTTTTCTTATAAAACTCTAGCATTATCCATCAGATGTAAATAAACTATTTCAGACTGTTTTATCATCAGAATTAAATTTAGGAAGAATAGAAGGTAAAATATTTGAGCAATATTATATAAAACTCTGTCTTATTGCAGAAAGGATTTAAATGTGTTGGAGAACAAAAACAACTCAGCTGCTCAAATAATGAGCACATTTCAGTCCGATATTAATAACTGCCAACAACGAACCCAGCGATTCATACAGTCACACACTCCTCATCTTCAAGCAAGAAAAAAGGAAATGGAAGACACAAAGGTAAAGTGTCACAATAACAGTCTGTAAATGCATACATTTTTCTTTAGTCAAATACTCTGAAGTCAAAGAAGAGCTGTAAAAAAACATCCCATTGTTTATTTGTTTTTGGATTAGTGTCAGCACATTGCTTGTTACAATACGTCCCTTAAGATACGGAGAGAAAAAGCAGCGTGCAATTAAAATTACAAGCCATGGTCAATCTCGTTTAAGTGCTTTTGCCACAAATGACAACTCGCTGCTGTTGTAGTCTTTTTGTCTGGACGAATTTGATGAAGCATGCCGCGCTGAGATGCTGTGCCTGTTTTTGTTACCTGTAGGCCAACAATTTTAATAGCAAATTTATTGTAAGCATACAGTTTACTAAAAAAAGCACATCATCTTGACTTTTTTTTTTTATATCATGAAACATGCTCCTGGAAACGGGAAGCTGCACTGTAAGAGGGAGGCAATGCATTTGAACAATCTTTTGTAGGAGAAACCCCTATTTATTGTAAGGTTTTCATCTGCAGGATTATCAGCCCCAGCCTGAGCCTCTTTGCTGATGGGGGTTTCACATGGCTTATCTAATGTGAAATCGCCATGTGGTATATAGTTTCATTAAACGGTGATCAAGAATGCATTAGTTCAAAACAAGAAAAGGCAATGGAGCTTAAGCCGCCATGCATCCAAGTGCAGCAACTTTAAAGAAGTTGTTGGCGTGAGACAATTTAAGAATTAGAAGTCTTCCTCATAGACACAACTCCCATTAGCCAGATAAAAGTTAGTCATGCAAAAAAGAGTTTAGTCTTTTTCACTCGAAGAAATAAGATGATACAACAACAATACTCTTCACTAAATAAAAAAAATATATGAGAGAGTCTAGGGCTCTAAGGAAATGGGTCACTTTAATCACTGAGACCAATATAAAGCACACATAATGTCTATATTAGCATAACATAATAAGAAGAGTGTGCATTCGGAAATCACAGTGCATGAAGCAGAATGATTAGACACCTTCAAATATGAAAAATCTAATAAATATGCTGACCACAGCTTTACTGTTTTACACAAACTGTCACAGCTTCTGTTGGAAGTTTTATTTGTGCTTATTTTTTGGTTGTGTTTCAATATCCAAAATCAAATACTGTTATATTCAGGTAAAATAACTTTGTTTTATTAGAAATTACTTTTTCTTTTTTTAGTCCATGAATATGTGAGGGGGAAATTTTTTTCAGTGTTCAGGCATGTTTTGATTTGATCAGGCCTTGTCGTTTGGTGAGGACAAAGTAAACAATGCAAACTGCCGACGCTATCAGTTTCTTATGGGCAATGAAGTGTAATTTGTTCCATTTACACTTCACAACAGCATCAGATGGGCTTTGTCAGTGCTGCATGGAGTAATTAAACCTGAAATCAATAGCAGGCATTTGTCATGTTTACAGCCCCTCTTTCTGCTGGGTTAAACTCATCACTTTAGTGCTGTTCTGTTTTACTGCAGAGACACACTTCATTATGTCTGCAGGTACAGTTGAGATATTCACACATCCCCCTTATCCAGAACTCAGGAAACACTGTTCAGATGAAAAAGGCTGTCGTACTCACTGTGATTTATTTGCTTGATTTTACAGAAAAGTGTCCATTGTTAAAGCATCTTACGTTTTTGAAAAGCCCAAACACAGATGCATGTATCACAGACATACTGGTCATCTTTAGTACATAATAATTTGATTTTTGGTGTGTCTGTGCTGTTTAAACTGCATGTTGATTATTTATTTTCATCCACTGTGTCAAATGTATTTCCCAGGATATTTGTATAAAGCTAGTTGTATGTTTCAAAAACATTGATCGGTTTGATCATTCATAATATAGTTTACATCTGTTTTGAAAATCATGCCAACTCAGCTGTTCTTCAGCTGTTTGATTATTGGCTTTACACTCATGCTGGATTGGTACAGTATTACCAAAATCAATCAAACTCAAAAATTACAATTGAAATGTAAGAAACCCATGGATATAGTCCTCCTGTTCTTATTGTAAAAAAAATAATAATTTGCATTTAATTTATGTGCAATATAATTTTTAAAATCTCTTTAAATGCATTCAAAAGCTTACAGATTCAGATTAAGTATGATTTAGTTGACAGTTCAGATCTTTTCTGTGTTTCTGTGGTCATCTACTTCACATTTGTTCATTCACAGTTTCTGCTAATTTTTGTCATTTGAAACATCTGGATCACTGCATAAAAACTAAAAATATAAAGCTGATATTTTGCTAAACACTGCTCATCTGCAGCAAGCTGGATGTTCTACTATCGACTGTACTATCAACATGTTGCTTACGTTTGAAAGGTAACAAATATCTTCACATCTACAGGAAGAATTAAAAAATGCTTTCACTAAGAATAAACAGCTAGCAAGTGACTATGAAGGTCTTCGGAAGACCCTGCTGGAAGCCAGAGAGGATGCAGTGTCTGCATTGACCAAGAAAAACCGCACAGACGAAACATATCATTATTACACAAAGGTACGTTCAAAGATGTGGTTAAACACAGTTTCTCTCTGCTCTTTTTCCACTTTAATTGTTTCTTGACTCGTGTTGTTTACGATTGTAGCATTTCTCATCCTGATCCTTTTTTGTTTTGCTTTACATGGAGAAACTTAAACATTTTGTACCTAGTGAAGAGGTCTCTGCAGCAATCTACAGATGATTAGATATCTGAGTGCAGGATGATGATGGATGTGACATAATGTAATGATAGCTGTGTGTCGTTTCCACCAGGGGTAGTAAAGAAAAAAGCTGATGGTAAATACTTTTTGCCTTTTCCCGTTTAAAGCTTCATGAGGTGGTCAAAGGTAAAATGTTTCATTATTGTTCCATTTCAAATTTGCCCGTGCTCACTGCATCATTTGATACAAGATAAACAGAAAACACAGGTTACAATCAGAGAGAATCTGCAATCAGAACTAAAATATTTAACACAAAACTGCACTTGAATAGTTGAAACACACATTTCAGCAGCATTTTACTTTTTAATCTTCATAGTTTCTTGACACTTTTTAACTGGAATAGAATTACACACGACATCCATAACACCAGGAACAAGACACACTGTTCCTGCAATGAAAAACACATACGTATTATTTGTTCCAAAAATGACTAATACCTTTACTTGAGCAATTCCTCATCTAACTGCATGAATGTTATCAAGTGAAAAATGCATGCAAAAATAAAATCCTGTGGACAGGATTTTCCACGCTCATGATCAAAGCCTGATTTTCTTTTACTCCGGATTCAGCCTTCACCATTTTTGTTTGTTTCAACTCCACACTTGTACAACTGCAGCCTGTCGGCTTGCATTTTCTGCCTGATTTTAGTTTTATAGCAAGCTTATGATCAACAGTGTATGAGATGCGTATATGTTGACCATTTAATTTGATTTATAGACATTCACATACACTTCTTTTCTGTTTTTATATATCCAGTTAGTCACAATGTCTGCATATTACAGTCCAGTTAATTCAGTTTGTTTCCAAAGTTAAACTAGATAAATACATCTAACATTGTCATGTTCATCAGAGAGATTAGAACTTAATGCACATATCGGAAGAACCTTGAAATAAAAGATAATTATATATTCAATGAAATCTGTCATCGAAGTACACAAATAAATTAAATTACCTTTTAGAAGCTTTTGGAGTCCTTACTTGTTATGTTGAAATGCATTTGATTCATATATGCTGATTCATTAGCTACATTATGAAACTGAAATAAATGATTTTGAATCTAATGAAGTGAAGCAGTGTCAGTGTTTTTACATACAGTAGCAATAAGGTTATCAGCCACAGATTCAGAAAAACATGCTGCACATTTCAGCAAACATCCGTTTGTCCCCTTTATAAAATACACTAATTTGGAAGATGATGTATATTTCATTAGATTTTTATCAGTTTATAAAATGTTATCCACAAGATGGGATAATTTCTTATTTGATGAATTGCACTATATAAAATTATTAGTTCTTCACTACCCACAGTATCTTTAAAATTTTACCTAAACATCCATGTGTTAGTGATAACCCTGTAGTTGGAAAAAAATCACTTTAATTGTTTGTCAAAAGGCCAGATAATTGCAAAAAATATCTTGTTTGTAGTATTCTCAAATACTTGGAATGAATAAAGGGGGCGGCATGGTGGAGCAGTGGTTGGAGCGGTCTCCTCACAGCAAGAGGGGTTCAGGTTTAAAACTCAGCTGCATAGAGTTTGCTCCCAGTACTGTTTCCGCTCCCACACACCAAAACTATGCATGTTAGGTTAATTGGTAACTTTAATTTGTCACTGTGTGAGTGAGATCATGAATGGTTGTCTCACTGTGATAGACTGGCATCCTGTCCAGGATGTACCCCGCCTCTCACCCAGTCATTGCTGGAGATGAGCACCTGGATTAAAAAGAGGGTAAATAGATTAGATGCACAGATTAAACTGTTTAAACTGTTTGTTGGAGAGCCTCCAGTTACAGTATTTTACTTCAAAAAAAGTAAATGCATAAAGTCAGTTACAGATAATTTACAAAACTCTTACAATCCCCACACCCCTCATATACATGTAATAAAATATTTTTTTTGAATACTGATTAAACAAAACATACTTCTATTAAAGAATGTTTTGAATACTAAACTAAACTAAAGTTTTCAAAATAATGAATGAAAATTGCCAAGACAAATTTCTCTGACCTTATTTGTAAGAAAACAAAGCACATATGTTTAATTTACATTTAATTATAATCTGATATCATTTGTCTGTATTTACCTCTTGTTAGAACCCTTTGGAACAGACTGTACATGTTAACATTGCTCTGTTTATGTAGAAGCTCTTAGGTTTTAACAGGGTGCACCATAAAGACCATTTGTGTTATTGTCTTTCCTTCAGGAGCTGATGACTGAGCTAATTCGCTTTAGTTTTTTAATGCACTGGGGAACACATTGCCAAGCAATGATAAGCTTTGTAGGAAGAGTGGAGAGATGGAGGGGGAAGAAAAGCAATGGCATCTATCAGAATTTAAACCTCTTTGCTTGAAACTGTGTTCAAATAATAAAGCAAGCAGCATGTCTTTCCAAGAGACTAGGAATAATTTCTGGTTTCTGTGGGGGGTTCATGACTTTGTGTGTATGTGTAAAATATGTCTTGAGGGGATTGGTATAAAGTTAAACTGGGTGAAGTAGAAATATTTTACTCATCAGCTTTGCAGTCACAGAGTTTGCCTCGGCTAGAACAAAACTGCTGAAGCATTTAGAGAAAATTAACCCCCCATCCTGGCAGCCAGATGTGACTGGATTCTGATGAGTGCACACGAGTGGGCAGAGAAACCAAGAGACTGTGAAATTCCTGTCAGGCCCGTGTACTGCAGAATGGGCTATTGACTGCTTTCTCTATTCCCCTCCATCATTCTTCTTGAACACTGCCATTAATTTCCTCTCCTGCCTTACCAATTCCTTTTTTCTGCCTTCTCTCCCCCCAGCTCTCTTTGTTCCAGAAGAGGATGCACAAAGCTTTGGTAAAATACTTAGAACAACGCAACCTCTACAGCCTGGCTGAACTGGACCGGTGCCAGGCTCTTGCCCAAGAAACCGCCCAGAAAATAAAAACAGCCCAGGTATTTGTACATATGCATTTAGAACCAGCTGGGGAAACTGCACCATTCATTTAAAAAGCAAATCCCCTTATTCAACTTTCATCCCAGCGTAGGTATTCTAGCAGATGGTAGCATATTCTTTTCCATACTACAGTAACTCCATGTTATGCTCGGCATTGTTTGAGCCTCATCCAACTAATCAGTTGTCTTGTGTCTTCTTTGCCAAGCAAGAGCAGCCAGGCAAACCTCCACCATGGTGTCACGCCTCACTGCTGTGGTGGAGTTAAAGACACCACTTCTACATATAAGTCTATATGTTCATCAAGTCACAAACTAATATGATGGATTATACGTGTGAAAGATTGCTTACGGAGTGACTTTACGTTTAAAACCACATCTCCCAAATCATATCTGGCGACAATGCATTTGAGTCTGTGTTCTGTTTCAGTGGTATTTTTTGATTATTATTAGAGGATATCCATGTCTTAAAACTTACCATTCTTTGTGAGCACAACTTTCTATCTGTTTTCCACAAGAGTAGGAGCATATTCTGCAAGGTTGAAAAGTAAGGCTCTTCAATTAGAGGATAATCGGTGTCTAATCTGTGCTGTGATGTGCGGTGAGGTCAAAGCGGACAGAGGGACAGTGATGAATCTTTATGAAATGTCCTGAGCCAGGTGGCATGCAACCGTATCCTGAACCATTTCCTCTTTTAACTTAATCTTTATCTTAACAGTCACATCCCAAATCTGCAGGTCGCAGATATTTTAACGTGGCGTCCCTGTTTTGATGCAGCTAACAATGACGTTTTCTCTTTAGATCGCTCTCGTCCAACAGCTGACAAGTTGTTTTTTTTTTTTGACGGGTTTGGTCCAGACATTACAGAGAGCAGCCATTTCTCAACAGCCCAGCTTCAAAAGGCCCCAGCAGATCACTGCTCAAGGCAGGGAGCAGTGGGGCACAGGGGGAGGAGCTATCAGAGAGCTGCAGAGTGTGAAGGACAAAAGAGCTGGTGTATTCAAGCGCACCGCACCGTCACCCGTCACAGCTCAGCACAGGTTCCATCAGAGCAGGCAGCACTCACTTTAAACAGGCTCTTTGAGATGAGTGCAAAACAGGATCTAACCTCCAAAATATACACATAGAGAAATAACCCTTTTGAATTAAAAAAAAAAGCCTTTACAAGTTTATGAACAGGCATAAATGCACACACTGCACAACTTCCTAAATATTAAGGCCTTGACACTGAGCCGAAGATTGATGTTGTGCCTTTGGAAGTAAGTAGTGAACGCAAAGGGTGCTTTGAGAGGGGCAAAACTGAATTCAAAGACTTTAAGAACAGTGATGTGAAACAGATTATAAATATTAGTTTCCTGTTGATAAGAAAGAGAAAGAACTCAATAAAACTGTAACTGCAGTTAAACCAGGCTGAGTCCTGATGAGGCCTATACTAATCCATCATGTCCACTTAACCCCACAAGCAGAACACAAGAAAGGTCAAGTTAGCACTTACAGACGCCAAACAGCAGTTTTCTCAAAACTAGCTTAAGGGAAGGAGGGCTGGGGAACCCAAGGGTGGGGGGGTAGCAGCGGAGGGGCGGTGGGCTGTCATCCTGTTACACTCCTGCCAGAACTGGCAGTTCAGCTTTGTGTTCTGCGCGTTTACACTAGGGATGGCATAATTGACAATGGCTAACAGCAGAGAGCAGTGCAGAGCCTTGTTGAATGGCCAGTAATGATTGGAGCAGACGCCCACTGCCCCAGTCCCGGGGGACAGTAATCCAAGATCCTGTTTCTGATATAATTGTTAGTCAGAGAATTTCTGCATGGCCAGGCTGGTTCAGATTCCCAAGCTGGTTGACTCTGCCAGGCAGTTTAATAGAAAAACTGGATGCTGAGGTTTTTAAAACAGAGGAGCACTGAACCTGGACGTAGTTCACCAGGAGTGTTGTTCTGCTTTCCTACAAAAATAAGAACTAGGTGGCAAATTTACCCTCCCACTGGCAGACACATCAGCTGTGTGTGTGTGTGTGTGTGTGGGATGCACGGATAGAAAATTGAAGATTTGGTATTTGTAACTTTATACAAATAAGCCTGTTCTCGTTTGCTCTGCTTGTCTCTTATTCAAACAGGATGAGCTGTCGGAGGAGGACCAACTCATCTCAGTATTCCTAGAATCCCTGGGAGATGGTTCTACTACCACAGATGATACTGGAGAGAAAACACAGGCCTGTCCAGATGCTGCTGGATTGAAAGGGCAGAAGCCTTTAGTTCAAACTGCAGTGTAATTGGACATTCACCTGTACCAGACAACTTACTTATCCTAGCATGCTTCACTATCCCCCCTCTTTTTACTTGCAGCAAATCCATAACAATGAAACAGGTGACTTTCATGCTGCTGTCAGGACTGATCTAATTTTAGCTGGGTGAATGATTGCAATTGGCTTTGCCTCATCAGATAATTAATCTATGTCACCATTAATTGGAAAAGAGAATAATTACAGGCAGTGTTGACAGAAATTCTACGCTTCTCCAGATTCCAAGATCTAATTACAACTAGTGAAACCCCATGACCTTAACTAGCACTTAGTACACCTTGGTCACTTTGACCATACCCATGTGGAGAAGAGTGTTTTAGGAGTGAGCCCTGTTTTTGTTATGGCACCCCTCACTCTTCCACCGTCTTCGCTCTCTGAAAGCTGTCTCCCTCAATCACTTTTCAATATTCAATCTTAATTTTGTGGAAGTTTAGCATTTTCAATGAGCTGGAGATGAATGATTAATGAATAAATTTAAATGCTTCATTTTGTCCATGGATCATTAGTTAAGTCCTTTGTGGGAAGGACCTGAGAAAGGAGTGAAAATTATTGAGACATTAGCCTGGAGCAATCCAGGGGTAAATAGTGTGCACAAAAGGATGTTGTGTGCGCACTATCCACTGGTTTTCTAAAGAACCCTGGGGAAACTCTGTTTTCAATTTAGAATCTTAACCAAATCACATTTACTTCTTGTAGAAAATTGATTTTTTTTTTGTTTCATAGTATTTAAACAGTGTCATACCAATGATACAGAATCCATTGTCTGCTCCATATGGGCTTACAAATTTCACGAAGCATGGATGATCAAATAATGCAAACAGTAGCACATCTACTAAATATTATACACTTAAATATATATACATATGTAAATAGCATGATTGTATTTTTAATGAAAAAGTGCAGATTAGTTAGATTTTTGCATTTTTATTGGCACCACTATCTAATGTCTGTAATGACAGAGTTCAGTTCTGTTTGTCATCCTCTGTTTTTGTCTGAGTCAATAAAGATGCTACTTCTTTGGTTTTGTTTTACTGAATATCTTCCTCAACTTATGGAGACAGAAGGGGGCAGTATGTACACAACAGCATTAAAAAGAAAAAGAGACTGCTATATGATTTAGTTTATAATGTTAAAATTTACCATAGCATTAATTTTAAAATTAAAATTCAATATTATTTGATGATTGAGAAAATAAACACCTGTATCAAAGAAAAAAAATCTGTCCTAAGTTTGCATAAAAATTCAGAGTTTTAAAAAAGTTATTTTTCCTGCATAGTTCTTTAACTTAAAAACATACTATTGTGTGTATCGCATTTAGCATTTTAATACTAATGTTGTGGACTGCTTGCAGATACCCAAAACCACCTTTTAAAAGAAAAATGTTTGGTCCATCACCTATTCCTCAAATCCTCTACTGACTATATTGCAATATCTTAAATGAAAGTGCATCTGCAACCCATTTATCTGCTCACCATGCGTCTAATCAATCCCCTAAATAAATGAAAGTGAGCCACAACTGGATGTCATCACATTTATCTGCAGGCGTGCCTCAAAGTGCACACACCTAAATGCTGCTACTCTAAACAGGACTGACTGTGGAAGTACTAATGAGGACACTTGACAGCTGAGATGTATTTTCTTCCATATTTGATGCTTGTTTCAGTATGTTGGGGATAAAATTTACAGCAAAATCCTCGCCTTGCCTTTGCACTCTGCAAAGATCAAAGCCGAGATAGGAGATTTTTGTAGCTTTGTATAAAAGGCATATTTTGCAAGAGACATGTTGTGAAAATCTGATTTACTGGCAGGATGATTCTCAATTTCAGCCTGGCGCCACCATGCAGACGATGGGTCCGTTTCATGTGGATTCACCTCAGTAATCGCTTTTGATCACTGAAGTGAAGCCGGGCGAATCAGAGCAACGTTCTGCCTTCTCTAGCTAAACAAATATTCAGTTTTAAAACTGGGGAAATGGAGGTGTCCTCTCAAACCCTCCTGGCTTTTCTTCATGAGAAAGTGCAGAGTTGAACCATGGAGCTGGTGGAGTCAAGGAAAGAATTTGAGTTGAGAGAGGAGCTTTTGTGTCTAAAATATCAATGAGGGAGATACTGCCAAGTTTTGGAGCACACAAAGGGGAATAGGGTTTCTATTTAACGTGTGTGCCATTTTGGACACGGCTTCATATAGTTGCTTTTGTTTAAGTTTGAAGAAAATCCTTTGAACATTCCTAACGCCTGCATCAGTACAGTATTTCTGTAGCAAAGTGGGATTTGTGAAGCGTATTTTCACAAACTTTACCAAACTCCAGCATCTGTCATTCAGTCACACTGCACACTTTAACAATACTCTGGAACTGGTTGTTTGCCCAGGTGAAGTCTTTCATGTTGAGCTCAGCAGAAAACATGACAAACAAATTCATCAGCACAACAATACGTGGTCCCCGTGTTTCCACACCCGTTTGATTTCCAAGATATTTATCTTAAGAGGATAATAATTTGTGAAAGTCTCTGACATTTGTGGCTAGCTAGCATGATAATAAATCTGTGGCTTGGAACATTTTTTAGTTAATTAGAGTCAATCAATCCAAACTTTGCTCACTTACCGGTGTGAAACCAGAGTATAATGAGCAGAAATCAGCATGGTGATTGGAAAACACAAATTACAGCTGTTAAAGAGAAACTCATCCACTCTTCTTCTGTTGATGCCAATGCCTGCTGCGAGGGTTTAAAATTAGCAAGGCATTCCTTTAATGGATGTTGTGGGAATGTGCTCCCCTATAATTAAAAAAAAGTCCTTTAATATCCTTATAGAATAAAGAAGGGTTAGTATGACAGCTTGTACTGGAAACATTGGTCATCTATTAATGCGTTATATTTTAGTGTTAGTCAGATACTTGTTTTCTAGTTTACACAATACTTACATGATAGATTAGCAATTTTTTTCCCCCAGTTTATTCATACTTTGAGCAAATGAAGTAAGACTACATAATGGTGTGTGACCATACAGTACCAGTGAGGTGGTCAGCACCGCTGCATCAGTAAAATCATGTGGCATGTTAATGAACTTCCTTGATATATGAGGCAGCCTTTGCTGTTAAAGGATGTGTATATCTCAGTGGTAAGGGCTACATTCATATATTTTTGACATATACCTTGCACCTTACATCCATGGTGTAATGATGTGAGTAATGACCTTCTGATGTTAACTGCTCCATACAACAGGATCTTTATCTGATCTGGGCTTCCAGACAGCAGAATGACACAACCTGGCTGCTGGTGACCACATATATACAAATAGAACCCTATTGCCGAATGTATTTTCCTCTCAAGAGCTCTTGGAAAAGGGAGAGCTTATGTTGTTGAGCTCGTGTCGTCAAGGCTGGTAACAGCAGCTTGCTATTGTATTAATTATTGTCAGGGAATCCAAGGGGTGTAGATAATACAGAATGCACTGGTTGGTCCCATTTGTTTCACTTGTCAGTGGAGTGAATAATTGGGAGTGCTGACCATATTAGACACAGAATTTTCGAAAAGATATGACTCAAACAGTTGCAACACAAAAAGTGCAGCTCAGAAATTAAAAAGCTTAATGTCTGAGAATTTCAAATCGGTATGAAATGATTTTCTGGCTTCTCACTGACAAAAGGAATTTACTGAAGTTTAACTCTTGACAGTAACATCCATTCTGGCTCACATAAAAACCTGCATGTTGAAATGTTTTGCAGCATGCCAGTGAAATATGTTGCTTTGAGTTTTTAAAGGGCTTGAGAACACAGATACCACTTTTAGTAGAGTGGGGTTTGCTAATACAATGGGGCTCATCTTGCAATTCTCCCAAGGAATAACTATCAGTCCTGCTACAGCAGCTTCAGCGTCCCTTGGTGACCGCGCCACTGAGCCCGTGCTCGCTCCATCGCACCCCACTCCACGCCTGCTGCCACCCTGAAGGTAGATGCATCACGCTGGGGAGACTGCGCAACAGCAGCCCCCTCTTCTCCCTCAAGCCTACAAACCTACAGCACGGCCCGGTGGCCTCCTGTGTGCCCTCCAAAACTTCAGCCATCTCCTGCAGCCCCAGTCCCCCCATCACAGCCGAGACTCTCCCTCAGGTGAGTCCCCATACCACCTCCGTGTGTCCTCCCAGGTGAACTGCACAACTGGTATCCTTTTGTCATTTGAGAGTGCCACACACACACACATGCACACACTCCTATGCTCACTCTGGAGGGGACACCGCCTGTTCCTTTCTGCTCACCTCCCGGCTGCTGGCTGGCTCTCTGAGCCGTGTCTGTGGTGGCTACGCCATGTGTGGGGGATCTAGGGGTTTATAACAGCAGGCCTCCCATACTCCCTGAATGGCAAATATAAGTGCTTCCACTTTATTACACAATGGCTGTTTTTTAAATCCTTTCTGGCAAAGTTTGATTGGAAATGACAAGCACAAACTAATCAGTGTCAATATTGCAATACAGAGGGCGAGAGTGAAACATAGATACTGAAGCCAGTTGCTATCTCTTTTAAAATATATTGAATATTTCTAAAGGTATTTCAATATCTTGAATAAAGATACAATAGTTCTCCTTAGGTACCAATTGTACTAATGTATAAATAAGAAAAGTGCTTAAAATTGACCAATTCGTTTCCTTAATGACTTTGATGATAATGTAACAGTTGTCAAAAACATTTCAATTTAGACTCAAAACAAGCTTTCAAATTAAAATACCACATGTAAAACCACTGTTTTAAAAGTCACGCTAAAGTAAAAATATGCCTGATTAACAAATATACAATTTTCCCTAATCGGAACAAATACAAGAAGGAAAGTGTTTGTGGAACATTCAAAAATAACCTTTTATTATAATATTGCATGCCGGTTCAAATCAAATATTTCCTAAGAGGCTCTCTGCAACATTTCAACACATTTTTAACACTTTTCTTTTTCTCTGAAAAATAAAATAAATACCCTAACTAAAACACTTTTCATCAAAACATAAATTACAACTTTGACTTTATAGGTTGCCATACCACACCACACTTAGTTAACAAAATATTTTACAAACAAGATGATATCGCCCCGCTTCCATGATATTAATATGATATGTTCTCTGATCTGTAAACAGCTGGTTATCTTGCTTTTCCACGATAAGAGAAAGTGCTGAGGATTTACGCTTGGTGAGCACATTTGGGCTGAATCTTTCACACGTCACAAATTGCAGATGGGAAGCAGTGATCTTGAACAGCCGATCACATTTCCGTGACCATCTGACACCTTCCATTTAGGAAAATAATACTTTCTATCTTAGCATACCCCCTCTGCAACAGCCAGCAAAAGGAATTATGCCTGGTAGACTTTTCTTTTCACAACTTGGAAGCTTCTCCTTTTGTTTTGTTTCACTGCACTGATTAGATGAAATGCTTGCTCTTCATTCAAATACCCCCAAAACACAATAATACTGATTTTTTTTTTTTGTCTTAAGCTTTTCGTTTTTATGCATTTCACCACATAATCTGATGAGTGTTATGCAGAGAATGGTTTAAAAATCCTATTTTACGGAACACAGTAAATATCCTTAAACTTTAAACAAATGTGAGTGATTGACATGTTTTTAAAGCTTGTTTATTGTTTATGTCATTATCTCTACCTTTTTGTTTTTCCAATTTTTAAGACAAAAAAAAAGTCCTTTTACCCGCAGAGGTAGATACGGTATCTGAGTAATATGACAGATAAAAATGAGTCGGGTTAACTGGTACAGAGAGTTGTAAATCACTGTAGTGTGATTCTCAAAGGGTTTAATTAGTCTAGAAATTCCTCTCTTATCTGATGACCCCCCCCCCCCCAACACTCCCCCCCCTCCCGCACACTGCAACAACTTACAACCATAAACGCCCTGCAATCTGAAGACCAGTGGCCTCAGGAGACTGAGTTGCTACAAAGAGCTGAAAGAGTTGGAAATGGTCATTTTATTGCGTTAGAATGGCTCGCTCGAGACTTGGATAATGTAGTGCTAACGGAGAGCCGGTTAAGATAACAGTATGTGGCTGCAAAGTGAAGTACGGTGAATTACTGTAATTCTGTAGTGACAAGACCTCTGAAAGTGGGGGGTTGGGGGGGACAATGCAAACTGATTCCATTGTGGCTTTAAGGCTCTAATTAATATTACAATACTAGAGTTTTCCCTTCAGTGATGATGATTTTTTGAGATGCAGAGCACAATCTAATCAGTCATCACACAGAGTTCGACTAGGATGAAACTAAGAGGGGGGGGGGTACGCTGGCTGTGTGGGCTTGTTAAACATCAAACAATGCTATAGTTCTATTTATTATATAAAAAACTACCTTTACATGTGGCCTGTTATTGCTTGACGGTATCACGGAGTTGCGATTTTTCATAGCACATGAACAAAGCCATTTATCCCTATCTTGTCATTTCCACAACTTGTGAGGCAACTGTCACTTCTGCTCCCATGGGAATCCTGCATGTAAGTTTATTTACTCTAATTGAGCTCTAGGTTTAATTGACAGTTTACGGTCCTAATAAGTAACTCCTGTTTTTTTTTTTTTTGTGTATATGAGTTTAAAGGAGTCCTGATTTTTGTTTTTAAGAATACAAGGCTTTTTGTGCTTTAGAGATCAAGACTTCAAGCTAATAGATGCTTCTTTTGGCTGCCTGAAACATAACCCAGCACTTCTCAACAGTTTGTTGTAGTGACAGACAGGACTCACTGACTATTGATTTTTACCGTCAGCTGCTGAAAGCGACAGTGTTTTTGTCTGCAGCTTTAGCAAAATATGTCATGAACCAGTGGACAGATTTTAATGAAACTCTCCAAGTAATCACCACACGTCTGCAGCTGGTTAACTTTTGGAGTCAACCCCATCCAAAATGGCCACCACACCAAACAACTAAAGCAAACATAAAAATGTAAAAAAGCCTATAAATCAGCTAGTCTATATATAAAGCTTGAATCTGGTGTGGTAGTAGCTCAGTGTGGTTCTCAACACATCCTCTAAGCACCGACTGATGACTCAAGATCTGTTTTTAAAATTTTGGCCTAAACTATTACAACTCTACTTGTCTGTTAGCAAAATATCTCATAAACCAATGGATGGATTATAGTTAAACTTTCACAAAGTAATTATTGCATGTACATCTACAACTGATTAACTTTTGGAGTCAAATCAATGTATGATGGCTGCTACAGCTTATCAATATTACACATCACAAATAGAGCTAAAACTCAGCTTTATAGATGTCAGGCTAAATTTGGAGTATGGTAGTAGCTGAGAGTTGTCCTCAACACATAGTTTTAAGTGCTAAACTAATACCTTTATTTTCTTTAAGGATTTTAGGTTTGATTTTATGGGTTAGGTGCATTTCTGGGGACCTGTTCACTAATGAATTCTGGATTAATTTTCAAACCCTTTGTGTTTTAAGGCCTGCAGCTGGGTTTCAAGTTAACAATAATACCACCCAACTAGTACCCTCTCTCCCCCCCAACTTTGACATCACTTTGAAGGTGTGTGTTGCCATGTATGAAATGCCCTTCGCCACATCATGAAAAGAAAACTTTAATGCTTGCTGGAAATGTCTGTTCGTTTTTTTATTGTTCATGATTCAGATGCAAAAGTTGAGTTTGTGCAAAAACACCTTC
>JARVGW010000815.1:7399336-7415871 GCA_031762495.1 Anablepsoides rubrolineatus
CTTGCTGGAAATGTCTGTTCGTTTTTTTATTGTTCATGATTCAGATGCAAAAGTTGAGTTTGTGCAAAAACACCTTCTGTTTGAAGGACTAGTGGGAGCAGACTGGGATGAGGGGGGTTATTTTGGCGATGGAGATTAAGGCAGGGGCTTTTTGTCATTTGTGCGAGACAAGCCATTCATCCATCCAGTTCACAGCCAAAAAAAGGCTGGTCCCAGAAATTAGCAGTTTCAGCTCAGCAGCAAAGTCGTCGGGCTGTGAAGGCAGAGAGAAATTGACTAATTAGCAATGCGCACTAAAACTTGACGGTTCTCTCTATAACAGCGAGAGGAAAGACTCTGCTTTTTTTTTTTCCTTCTTCCTCCTTCTTCTTCTCCCCCCTTTCTTTTTCTCTTTCTTCCAAAGATGTTTGAAATCGCAGTCATTTACGCTCGACAGTTTTTACAATAGCCTTGAGCCATAATTTTGCGAGTCTCTCCAGCATCCATACCCCTGCATGGTCTCTCTCCACCGGCCATGCACGACCGTTTCTCTCCCCAACCGTGGATTTCCTATTACTCTCGTTACGACTCACTGAGCCCCAGGCCCAAGGATAATGATGTGTTGTTTCTTGGTAGCATAATTTGTCACACGTATATTTCTTCTTCTTCTTCTCTTGCAGAAAGCACAGCTCCCTCTCACACACTCACACACTTCTTGTTAATTCAGAAGAACAAATGATCTAACGTCAACAAATAACCCGAAATAGTGACTTTTAAGAGTTGGAATCAATGGTTCTTTTGAGACGCCACAAAGGGAAGGCAAAGCAATCTTTTTAAAAAGAAGAACAAAGGAATATTCAGGAGATATTGGGACCCCCACCTCTGAAGATTACTTTCTTTTCTTTTTTTTTGTGTGTGTGAAGAGCTGAAGTCAGGTAAGTTTGGCTCCTTCTCTGAGCCAAAAGCTGCTCACCATCATTTCGTTGAGACAGGAGGCGCTTTTGGAGAATCTAGGAGGCATTTCACCGCTCGTGACAAGTTTAAATCCGCAAACAACCTTTTTTAAAAAAGCCTAACAAACAAAATATGCGCGTGTTTTTGTATTTAACTTTTCCCGACAGCTGCATTTCACTGGATTTTCTCTCATACTCACGTCCGTTTTACGCGCCCTGACGGCTCGGAGACGAACTGATTGCTTTTGTATGACTCCGTAAACGCGTGTAATGTCCTCAGGAGGACAGGAGGAGCGAGGATAGGTGTTTGCTGAATGCTGCATGCTGTCCGTCCACCGTGGCGCCTGCTTCTTGTTTCTCCTCCCCGCGTAAACCGACAACTTGAGCCGCGTCAGGCGAGAGCGCAGCGCCGCTGCGTCTCCGGATCCGTATCGGCAGCGCCCTTCAAACCCCCCAGCCTCCTGAATTATTATAATTAATACTTTGGTTTTGTTTTAAAACCTTCTGGAGTTAAGAATGAATACGAGCGACAGAGAGCTCCAGCGTTTTTGTTTGCTGCTTTACGACCAGAGCTCATCAAAGTTGGAAGCCTGCCGTCAGACGGACGGGCGATCTGTTCTGTAACTTACTGAGAAATCAGTCCTGAATGGCTCACATGGTGGTTTTTTTGTTGCCTAGGTGGCGTTCGCAGTCAGGAAGTCATGTCCAGATCGGGTGATAGAACATCCACCTTTGACCCAACGCACAGTGACACCTTGCTGCATGGGCTCAACCTGTTATGGAGAAAACAGCTGTTCTGCGATGTGACTCTCACTGCCCAGGGACAGCAGTTCCACTGCCACAAAGCTGTGCTGGCATCCTGCTCTCAGTATTTCAGATCTCTCTTCTCCTCCCATAATGTCATCAACAATGAGGGAAGCAAGGGGGACCAGGGCAGCAGTGGGACCCCCTCATCCTCTCCTGATGACAAGCTGGTGACCCCCAGCACCAGGCCCATCAACAACCTGGTGCTTCAGGGCTGCTCCTCAATTGGACTGCGATTAGTGCTGGAGTACCTGTACACTGCCAATGTCACTCTCTCCCTGGACACAGTGGAAGAGGTGCTTTCAGTCAGCAAGATCCTCAACATCCCCCAGATTACCAAGTTGAGCGTGCAGTTCCTCAATGACCAGATCTCTGTGCAGAACTACAAGCAGATCTGTAAGATCGCTGCACTGCATGGACTGGACGAGACCAAGAAGCTGGCCAACAAGTACCTGGTGGAGGATGTGCTGCTGTTGAACTTTGAGGAGATGTGCGCCATGCTGGATGCTCTGCCACCCCCGGTGGAATCCGAGCTGGCTCTGTTCCAGATGTCAGTCCTCTGGCTGGAGCATGACCGGGAGACTCGCATGCACTATGCACCGGACCTGATGAAGAGGCTACGCTTTGCCCTCATACCTGCTCCTGAGCTGGTGGAGAGGGTGCAGTCTGTTGACTTCATGAGGAGTGACCCTGTGTGCCAGAAGCTGCTCCTGGATGCCATGAACTATCACCTGATGCCCTTCAGGCAGCACTGCAGACAGACTACAGCCAGCAGGTGAGGGGGAGGCATAAACTAAAGGAAGTCCAATAATTGAAGCAGGCAGACATAAATTCACCCAAACACCTCATAGGAAGTGATTTGATACCAGTTAAAGTGATGAAATGTAATCAAATTATTTCAGCTAATTGAACTACATGAGGGGTCAGAATTGTGAGGTCAGATGGTGACTGTGGGGCGTTTCCTGTAAAAACTGACAGCTGATCCTTCTTTTTATCTATAATAATGTTGTCACGTGTTTTTTCAAAGGAGGAAAAAAACTACATAATTGCTCTCTAATCAGTTTGAACAAGACGCAACAATCTAAATAATTATTATTTTTTTCTTTGCATTTCATTTGTAGAAACTCTCAGTGCAGTTTGAAATGTTGAAATGAAAATAGTTGCCATGGTAATTACATGGTAATTGCATAAAATTTATGATCCAAGCAAAAGGGTCCCTTGTTACTGGTATTGCAAGGAGAGAAAAAATGTAATGAAAGAAAATCTGCACGTATGACGTTAGAGCATTTGAGGAGCTGTTACAATTCTTTTTTTTCTTTTCTATCCCACTGACACAAGGGCTGTCCAAGCTGCAGGTCTTACATCCATTTTTGTCCCGATCTGAACTTTAAGAAGCTGCGTTCTTAAAGAAGTTGATGTTGCTCATGGAACTTCTGTCCAAACAATTAAGAAAATAAGTAGATTTTTTTTAGTGCTTCATAACTGTAAGAAAGAGCATTGTCAATAGAGAACTTTGTACATTTCTGTTGTAATATTCTGAACAGAAGCTCATAACATCTTATCCATAATGAATCCATTCCCAGGTATGCACCTAAATTAGCTGCAATCCAGGAATCCTCATAATTAGTCTAATATGCTGCTGTTTCTCTGCTCTCAATTAATCACCATTATTTATGTCCAAGGTCTCATTTGCATCCGAATAACCTCAAAACACTTCTGAATGGGCTGGTATCTCAGAGCATGTACAGGGACAACGGGGATTTACCCAAGCATGAAGAAGTAAAGCCAGAAACAGAATGTGCCTAAATTTAAAGATCAGTTACTCTTAATATTTTTTGCATAAAGTGATTGTGTTAAAATCCTACTGATTGTTGTAATAGTTGTTATGTCACAGTAATTTGTGCAGTTTTGAAGACCAACCCTATTTACAAAAAGCAGGAAACATTTCACCACTGGTTCAGGGAGTCACATGAATCAGTGTAGCCAATGAAATGGAGACGTTGTATGGGCAGGTTTATGGACTCCGCTGTGCTTTTAGCCTCCAGCATGGCACCCTGCAGGACCATCTACGCTTCACAGCTAATTGAAAAGATATCTTTAGAGTGCAATAACCATTCAATAATACATCACAAGGAAACATGCACTATTGAGCAAATTTTGTTAATTGTAATGAATGTGGCAGTGTATTGTCTGATAAGTAGCCTCAAGTTTAGTTGGTGCACCTGGACAGAGAGAGGATATTGTTTCAGTCATGCTCTTTTGTTCTTTATTTCTGATTAACTCTTTCATATAATGAGCTTCGGCCAAGTTAATATGAAACATCAAATATAGTTTGTACTCATCATCAGCACTTCATGTTTAAGTCTTGGTGTGTCTATATTAACCATACTTTTGAAATCACAGGATCCGCTCCAATAAGAGACTGTTGCTTCTGGTGGGGGGTTTGCCTCCTGGACCTGATCGTCTTCCCAGCAATTTGGTCCAATACTACGATGATGAAAAAAAGACGTGGAAGATCCTCACAAGTGAGTTGCAAAGACTCTGCTGCTGCTTTTTTTTTTTTTTTTTTTCGTACCCGAGGCGTCTTGTTGTAGCGTGCTGTTATGACGAGAAATGGTTGTTCGTATGGATGACTTTAACACGGGTTAATTTCCACAGAAAATGAGGGGTACAGAGTTCCCCAAATCCTTCAGGTAATAATGTATCACTATCACTTTTAATATAAGCTTTTAATCAGAGCGTGACTTCACAGCAGTGTACGGCTTCATGCCCGGTTTCTCTTGTTTTTGCTGAAATATGCTGGCAGGATGCACAACGAGATTTACCCGAATCATACGAACTATAAGAGGCGAAGATGGAACAATGAGATAAAACATCTGCCTTCAATACATTTTAATGGTCATTCCCTCACATTAATCAATACTTAAATTTACTCATGCTAACGTAAACCTGTTGACTCGGTGTCACTCGGAGGATGAGTTCAACTGTAAAAAGCTTTAATTGGAACATTCTCAAACTGATTAACAAAGAAAAAAATAGAAAAGTTACGAGAAGCTGCATCTTTAACACTAATGGGGTTAAGTTGTAGAAATTTAGTTTGTCTGTACAGAACATATGAGACCTTTTGTAAAGAAAAAAAAAACATTCATACCGCTTTCACCTCAATAAAGTGCACTTTCCTTCCTTCTCTCCCTGTCTTCCCTGACCTTTTAAGGCTCACCACTATATTGTTGCGATATTGCAAAGGTCAGAACGAAGCTATTGGGAAAACACATTTCTCCTTTGCATCATTGTTGCTGGACATATTGAGTTCTTGTCCTTTGTTTTTCATGGAGTCATATCTCAGCTGCTTTTCTCCATTCATACATATCAGCCGTAGTTCTGCGCTCTGTCACCTCGGCCCTGAGCAGATTATAGCTTCATTTTGGGGCTCAAAGTCGTATGAATCATGATTTTGAATGAACATCACCTGCAGTCCTGAACATTTTTTTTTCTCTGCTCAAATCATACTATTTCTTTGCCAGCCGCCTGGTATTTAAGCTCAGATTTTTTTTCTTTTCTTTTTTTTTTCAAGGTTCATTTTCGCTTTGCATACACAACAGCCTAAAGCTCGCTGGTGTTTGCCTCCTTGTCATTTTCTCATTAAACTCACACTCATGGGCATAAAACTGCAACAAGCGAAAGGTCAATAGGGATTCCCATCGCTCAAAACTAAAAAAAGTTAACACTCAAATGGTCCGTGGACAAGTGGAAGGACAAAACTGCAAAATCATCCCCTTAACACATCGGTGAACATCTGATGTAGCCTCCTCACAATGGATGTGGAATAGAAGATTATTAACATTCAATCATAACTTTTCAATGAGGCGAAACCTGAGAGGGACAGCCTTTGATTAAGACATTCATCAACACAATTTGGGCAGAATCTGATTCCTCTCGTTGTCAGACAGACCCACTGCTCGTTGATTCCAGTGTAAAGTTTGCCATCTAGTGTACCCACAGCAGCGTGGCCAAACACAAAACAAAGGCAGGCGGAATTTTCAGCTGCAGTCCTTGACCATTTCTTTTCCCCCTTTTTTTTTAAAAGCAACTCGTTATTAAAAACTCCGAGGTGGATATGGATCACACAGTATTGTACCCTGGCCTGGAACAAATGAGTAATATCTGGTGGGATGCAGTTCTGTTGCTGTTAAAGGCACATAAGAGCTCCAGCAGCAGTGGTGCATTAGCTGTGAAGTCATCCAACCGAGCTCTGCTGTGGCTTCAATGCAGAGGCTTCTGACTCCCTCTAGTGAGCCCTAGAGCTCACTGTAGACTGAAGTGATCGAGTCCATCTCATAGAGGACGTGCTCACCCTGCCCTCCTGCTGCTGACCCCCCCAGGGGTTAGCGGCAGGATTTATTTGAGAGGGGGACAAAAAGGCAGATAAATTTAAACCATTTCCGCAGGTAATATTTCACTGGAGAAGAGAAACATGATTGATATGCTTTTTCTTCTTTTCACTGCACAAGGACTCTTTCATTATATCATAATCTCATATTATTCAGCTGCTCACTAGAGGCTCATAATTTTCAAATCGGCTCAGAGTAGCTCAGATACTATGGCTCTATAGCATACAGTAAACCAATAATCTTCTTCTCACATCAGTACAAGATGTTTTTTAGCACGAGTACAAGTCACTAGACACCAAATAAAAAGCCATCCATCCGTGTCCTATATACTGTGACTGAATGATAATGTAAATAGCATGTAAGGGAATTTGGCAGCTGTATGGCACTCGCCTTTTGAGGTGCACTGAAGGCAGGCAACCTAATCCCCTCGTTTGAGATAAATCTGTGTTTAGTGTATGTAGTATCAGTTCCTATCTGAGACTTCCCCTCCCGTCGAGAGGCGGCACATGTCAGCCAGCTTGAGTGAGATCGCACGGAGAGGCCAATTGGAAAGAAATGAGATTCAAGGCTGTCTAATTTTGCAGCAACTGTGATCCATCAGGCGGTGGGGAGGTGACAGTGGAAATGACTGATGGAGACAGACAGGTGGGCTTTAACATTTCACTGATTTGTGTTCAAAAGGCACCGGGCCTGAGATTTATTGAGTGAACACGATCATGTTCATTATGACTGTCACCTAAGACCATTTCTCTACATCTCAATGGGGTCACTTCAGCAGAAGATGATGAAGGAGATCACAAAAAAACATACATGGAGGATGTGCTCCCTGATGGCTCCTGCCCCCTTGCCTGTGGATGTTTGATTTTTTAAACTACACTAACACACGATAAACTTTAGTTGAATTCATGGAAAGCACAGTATATCATCAGATACATCATATTCTAACAGAAAATATGGACACTGTTACATTGTGGGCATTTGTTGAAGCACACAATGGATAAAAATGGAATGAAATGTCTTCAAAAGGCTAAATTTGGCCTGCTGAGGCAGAAAATTGCAAATGTAACAGACGTATCGTGATTATCAGTGGTTTTGCCATTATGACTCAGAGAACATTACTTGGAGCTTGGTATGATAACATGTTCATCTGTGAAGCTAATGCCTGTTAAGTAATTTGTAGTTATATGTTTGCTTTAGAGACAACTAGAGAAATATAAGGATTATGATGCTGCTCTGAGAGAGCCATCCAGATTGCCAGACTGTCTGAGTTATGATTGTAAAATAAACTCTAGCTGCCAATCCTGGAGTTCTTGGTTTGATTATGAAGTGAAAAAAAAACAATATTGGTGAGTCAGCCAAAGAAGGAGGAGCCATCACATGGTGCTGCTTTTCTTCCTTCATCCTCATGATTTATAACAAACTTTTTAATCTCTTTCATTTCCTTCTTTCAGTAATGCCTTACAACAGCGCTCATCACTGCGTGGTGGAGGTGGAAAACTTCCTGCTGCTGCTGGGCGGAGAGGATCAGTGGAACCCCAATGGTACTTTGAAACAAACTGTTCCTCCATTTTTCTTTCTCTTTATTTGAGTTTACAAAGCAACTTTTTAAATTATTTTTTACGAAATCTGGAGGAGTTCCTCTGTCAGTTTATGCAGGTTCAAACCCATCAGAGCTAATGTAACACACTCAAACACTCAGCAAAGTGGACAAACAACACTTGTCAATAATTGGTGCTGATAAATAACTGTTGTTAACGCTGAAATATTTAATGTGTCAAAGTGTTGAAAGTGCTTTTTGTTAAATGGTGGCAGCACAGCTTCTTATTAAGAGACAAACTTTCTAAATGCTCCTAAAAAAATCCACATGATAAAACTTATTAAGCTATGGGAGCAATTATCAAGTTAATACAATTAGAGAGCATTGAAGACAATTTACTTAGTTTTAAACAGAAAACTTTTCTAAACTTTTGTAAAAAAAAAATTAAAGAATGTATTTTATATCAAAAATGGCATTGAAAAGCAGCATATTTGGGCTATCATGTGCAGTGGAAACATTTTGGAAAACCAGCATTTAGTGTTCATCATATCAAATGCTCATTAAAACTTGAACAAAAACCTTGTACGCTTTTTGTACAAGTACAAAAAGCTTTACGATTTCTAAATCATTTGACTCACATGTTTGATTTTATTCTGTTTTGCAGGAAAGCACAGCACTAATTTTGTCAGTCGCTATGATCCCAGATTCAACAGCTGGATTCAGCTGCCACCAATGCAGGAAAGGTGTGTAATTTTTTGCTTTTACTAGGAATGTTGGAAAAAAACCAGCACATCAAAATAGCTGCTGTTCTACGAACTCCAGCAAAAGAGTCAAACTCTACATTCATAAAATAAGCCAAAACAAGAAATCGCACAAGTTTGTGAAATACGTTAATTTAATGTTTATGCTTGTAGTACAATTGTGTAATATGTATACTTTGGGCTTATCAACACTTAACTAGCTCACTAATTTGTATGTTTTTTTGTTTGTTTCTTTTTAAAAGAAAATCTGCAATTTTTTACATTTTCAGCTTAGTAACTCGTAAAAAAATACAACTGTGAATGATGCCTTTGCCAGATCAGTGATGTTATCTGCTTGACTCCTCCTCTTACCCAGGAGAGCCAGTTTTTTTGCCTGCCGCCTGGATAAGCACCTGTACGTGATTGGTGGAAGGAACGAGGCGGGCTACCTCTCCAGCGTGGAGTCCTACAACCTGGAGACGAATGAGTGGAACTATGTGTCACCTCTGCCGCAGCCTTTAGCTGCTCATGCAGGAGCAGTGCACAACGGCAAGATCTACATTTCAGGTTTGGGATGAGGGCGTCACTCGGACACACATTATTCATTTCAACAGGACTTTAGCAACAAATATACTAAAAGCCAATACAAATGACAGATTTATGTTGGCTAAATTACAATTAATGAGCAAGAACGTGAACCGGAAGAAAACATATTTTATAATAAAAGGGTGTAACATCTTTGAAAACATGTTCTTTTTTTGTCAGAAGGTGGTGCAGTCTGCCTGCCAACATATCTTTTTAAGAGGCCCTGTCTAGCTGCTTGCCTGTAAAAAAATGAAGAATGGGCTGCAGGATCACTTCTGTCTTATCTGCACACCCCCACATGCTTTTATTGTTGAACGTGTAGTTTTCAGCCTCAGGCAACATTGTTTTCAGCCCCAAGCAGCACTGACAAGCAGCTCCCTCTGGAGAGACTGAAGGCTTCACATAGTAAATTTTGCATACAGGCTGTAGTAGTCTTCTAAAAACTGTAAATAGTCTGGTCTCAATGTAAATAAAGGACTTATAACAGGTGCAGGTCAACATTAAATATCAGAGGAATATATATTATTTTTCTGGGAGGGGTGAGAAACTAATTTTGAATCATATCAGTAGGAACTTTTCATAACAACTCTACTCCTTAGAGTTTATACATTGGAAATCACACATTTGGTCTCCGTGTTTTTCATTTCAATTGGCCCCATTACATGAATGCAGAAGGTCACAAACTGAAACCTTCTCTCTCAGCACTTTGTAGCGGTGAATCATCCAAACTCCAGTCACTCTGGTAAATTTACCAGATAAAAACAAAGACACTAAACTGGTGTCCTCATTCTGTTTGAGCAGAAAGCACTCATTAAGTGTGCTTATTTAATTAAAATTGAAAGAAAAATTAGCATTTACACATCCTTATTAGATTATCAAAAAAAACAAGTGTTTGTATAATGGCACGTGGCTGTAAATCATTTAAATCTGTTTCTGTCCAGTGATTTATTGTGTTAAAACCTTTTGACCCGATCGCTCCTGGGTTACACAGAAGGTATACTTCTTTCAGGACTAAAGTGCATCTATCTGCTGAAGCTCAGTTTGTCACATAGAAGCATCCATGTTGTGCACTTTAGCTGTATTTTGACATGGTGGAATAATTTTGTGTTGACGTGTTGCAGGAGGAGTGCACAACGGCGAGTATGTGTCCTGGCTCTACTGCTACGACCCGGTAATGGATGTGTGGGCTAGAAAACAGGATATGAACACAAAGCGTGCCATTCACGCCCTGGCTGGGATGAATGACCGCCTGTACGCGATTGGTGGAAACCATTTGAAAGGTAAGCACTCACCCCTTTTTAGGAAATCAAAGAGGTCTGTATTTTTAATTTAAATGAGTAAAAATCGTGTTGCCATTATGTGCCTTCATTACTTTGTGCACCTTATTTTTTACTTATTACTCAGGGTACAAACAAAAAAACATAAAAAATCACCTAACGTTTGCTGTGGACTTGAAGGTGTTTGGCTAAAAAGCAGCTCACTCTTTTATTTACCAGACTTTTTAAAATGTAAATTTCTCTTTTTGAGGTTGTTTCTGAACATTTTTCAAAAGCTGATTGAGACTTGGGTTTTTATTCAAATTCTTGATAATTATTGACACTATACTATATTATTAATTGTTTAGCTACATAAATACTGTATCTCATTATCAAGCAAGGCTGGCCTGTGGCATAGGCTATATAGGCAAATGCTAAGAGTGTTGTTTATCCAAGGGCGTCACAAATGAGGAACTATTGTAACTATTTATCTGAGCATAGTTGACTTAATCTGTAAAATAACCACTGGTTACTCAAGTTTATGAAGGTGGCTTTCTCTCCCTGCCTGTTTTAGTTTGACTAGATTTTTCTACAAAATATTCAGAGGGCGTATACCCCTGGACCCTCACTAAAACTGCTTCACTCCACAGGTGCTTGTCAACATGAAGATGTTCTTCATTGCTGTCAACAAATGTCTGGTTTCTTGTTTCAAATAAATTATAACTATTTTAAATAGACAACCTGGTTTCTAAAGATAAAAAGGTAATTTGTGTGTGTGTGTGTGTGTGTATATATATATGACACCACAGGTGGCAAATGAACAGTTGCCCAAACAGAAGATAAATGTTGATGCAAATTACATTACAGAACCAAGATCTTTGGCTATGTTTTAACTAAACTATTATGAAAATTAAATAATTGTTGTAGCCTAAATTGGACAATTTTGTTTTTTGTAAATTACATTTACTAACATTGAAATTTTATCCTTCAAATAATCTTTCATTAATAATTTTTACAGTTTAGATGTGATTTTTTTTGTCTGTTTTGAGGGCATGGGCTGTTAGTAAAAGTTTTATAGGTTTCCAGAGGATCTTGTGTCAGGTAGCAAGCTTTTATTTTTCTTCAGACGTTTGTCTTCATAAGTTTGTTTTATTGACAGAAGTTGGGCAGGACAAGCCAATAACACTCATCATCATCATCCACTCCAGCTGACTCTTGATTTAGATGTTTTTTCATCCCTTACAGAGATACTGATATTCTCCTTTCAGGCTCAGCCACATAAAACTAGCAGATAAAGAACTAACAAAACAAAAAGACAAAGAATGTTTTTTTGCAACCAAGGTTTATGTTCTTCATGTTTCTCAAACAGGTTTTTCTCACCTTGATGTTATGTTGGTTGAGTGTTATGACCCAAAAGCTGACCAATGGAACATCCTCCAGACACCGATACTGGAAGGTCGCAGTGGTCCGGGCTGTGCTGTTTTGGATGACAGCATTTTCCTGGTGGGGGGCTACAGCTGGAGCATGGTAGGATTTTTTTTTTTTTTTTTTTACATTGTGTGAAGATCTGGGAAATCCCTGTTGTCTTATAATCCCTCCATCTGTTTGTCTTTTTTGATGTCTTTTGTCTTCAGGGGGCCTATAAGTCTTCAACCATCTGCTATAGCCCAGAGAAAGGAACATGGACAGAGTTGGAGGGAGAGGTGGCAGAACCTTTGGCCGGCCCGGCCTGTTCCACAGTCATCCTGCCCGCCTGCCTTCCATTCAACAAATGACAACTAATCCAACCCATAAGAGGCAAGGATGAGGAGCAGCAGAGCGACTGGGGGGAGGACCATCCATAAACAAAACACTTGTCAACAATTTTGCGACAAACCCTCCAAGTTGAACATCGGGGGTGTGTATAAATTATTTTTTTACAGGTTCGATCAGAGCACTTTCGTTATTCTCTACTGAAGGAATCGAGGAGGGAAAAAATACTTGTGTATCCCACGTATCTGCGAAACGGTTGGTTTCATATTTGATTTTATTTAAGGAGTTTGTGAGTGTTTTTGGCTTTTCTTCTATAGCACGCATAGTGTTGAGCCGACTTCAAGCTTATCATATCCATTGTATCCTGTACTCAGTAGCAGCATAACTCCAGCAACAAGCAGTGTTGTTTCAGCAGACAGCAAGATCCAGTTTGTACAAGAGCTGGGTGAGCTGCAAAGTGTATAAATATTCAGCTGTTGTGTGAATACTCATCACTCTCTGTCTGGGTTGTTCATTTATGAAATACTTTTGTTGTCTCTTTCTGAAAAGGAACATATCCGGGCATATATAAAGGCAAATTTCTGAAGGTTTTTTTTTTTTTGAACAGCTGACTTGATTCAAAGAGGAAGAGGAGAACACCTGGACACAGGTGGATTTGGGTTCCAAGCAAATACAGCTCAGTGTAAAAAGACACAACTGAATGGGGAATCACAGCTCTTATTTTACCTTTAATGTCCTAATTATTGTACACCCAGACTGATGTGTTTTTTACAAGTTATCTGTGAGACAGAAAACCTGCCAAATGTTTGTGGCAACTATTATTGGTGCCCGAGGCAAGATGATAGAAGAATTATCACTGATTCCTAAAGGAATAGTTCAGATTTCTTCAAGTGGGAGTATGTGGAAAAGGTAAAAACAGTGTCTTACCTGTTGCAGATACTGTAGCTGTTTGAGCAACTCAAGAGAAAAAAAAAATTCTCTTTGGGTTGATAAATTAATACAAGTCATACAGACACTATTTTATGAACTAAACATCCAACCTAAATTTGGATCCACAATAGTTGTTGAATTTCAATATAATGGTTTTTAGTTTTTCACCTGCTAATTTTTTTCATATTTATGGTAATAAATTTTAGGTGGCATAACTTTTATGAACAAGCATTTACATTTCCTGACCAGCAATTTACTTCAACTTCCCTGTAATATAAAACTGAAAATGATGTAAATTGTTATAAAGTATCATTTGCATGACAAGTCATACATTTTTACAGAGTTGTATTAAAACTGTAGTAATCCACTTTAGCCTGGAAACGCTCATCAAT
Organism: Anablepsoides rubrolineatus; assembly: GCA_031762495.1. Taxonomy (NCBI): domain Eukaryota; kingdom Metazoa; phylum Chordata; class Actinopteri; order Cyprinodontiformes; family Rivulidae; genus Anablepsoides; species Anablepsoides rubrolineatus. The sequence continues at coordinate 7,412,656 of JARVGW010000815.1, forward strand.
CTGGTCCTAATGAAACTTTACTTCTCAAAACTGAGGTTGTTCAGAGCGCTCTCTTCAGCACACATTGTTCACTAATAAACTCCACTTCAAAAGATCTGAACTATTCCTTTAATATTCTTAGGAAGCACTAATGTTATACAATGACGGTACAATCAAATTGTAATTGCTAGCCAACGTGTTCCTGGACAGCATGTTTGGGTAAAGAAACAATTGATATGGAGAACATTTGTGTTGTTTGTTCTCCTGTGAGTTCATGTGAGCAGGTCTGTTTACGAGGCCACTTAGTTTTCATTTTTAAATGTGTATATATCAAAAACATGTTAAAAAAAAAAACAGTGGTCTTTGATGCACTAATTGTGAACTTTTATTCAGCAGATAAAGTTCACCGAAATGTAAAATTAATTGTGCTGTGTTTAAGATACTATCCAGTGCAAATGAGTCCAGTCTCATCTACGTTATTAAGTTCAATAACTTGACTCTAAATATTGATGCTGTTGAATTCTGTAAAAAAACAAAACAAACAAAAAGAAATGTTGATTTCATTCTTGTACATAACAGCCTGCAGTGAAACATTTTTGTGCACTTAACCTTGGATTTATTCTCAAATCCTGTTATGTCCTTTGCATTTTAGAAAAAGAAAATAAAATGACTCTTGATGACTAAAACAACTGCTTTAGTTGTGAGAATACATGGGTAAACAATTCATTCCATTAAAACACATCTATCATATCATAAAACACCAAAAATAAGATTAAAAAAAAACAAACTTAAGTGTTCAACTTTTTTAAATATTAAAAAATGTACCTTTTTATAATCAAAATTTGGTTGAAATATAAATATTTTGAATCATGAAAAAAGTAATATAAAACAAATATGAGATTTTGAATGAAATTCAATTCTGAAATTTGTTTAAATGATAAATATTTTTAGCTTAAAGCCAAGAGTTGGAAACAAAAAATACAGATTCAGATTTAAAAAAAGCATCAAAATATGGTAAATGGTAAATGGACTGAACTTATAGAGCGCTTTATCAAGTCCCCCAGGACCCCAAAGTGCTGTACACTTACAGACACTCACCCATTCACACACACATTCACACACTGATGATGGCAAACTACACTGTAGCCACAGCTGCCCTGGGGCACACTGACAGAGGTGAGGCTGCCATACACTGACGCCACCGGACCCTCTGACCACCATCAAAATATGTGACAGTTATACATATTAGGTACTCACCTGATACTTAACTTAACTTGTATGTATTGAGTGCATAAATAGTATTTAATGGTATGTACAATGTAAGTCACCTTGTTACATAAATACATTAAATTGTGTATTACTATTAAATATTTAGAAAAAAAATACACTTTTGTTTTTCCAGACTGTAATAAATATTAAAACTTACCTGATATAGATGAGGATGTTTTGGCTAAAGAGAAAAACTGACCCTAAACCCCATCCACTCTCACAAAATTTACATATGAAGAAATAATGTCTACAAAGACTAGTCTCCCTTAAAAAAAGGTAGAAATGTTTCAAAAATGCTAAACCAAAGCACCTTAAGATAAATAAAAGAAGATATCACAACACGGAAGGATGTGGGAGTTTGTAAAATGTGAGGAAACAAACATACAAAACAGAGCTGATGTTTACCCTGAAGCCAGTCTCTCATGCCAGAACAGATTTATTTTTAAACCATTTACTACCAACTGTCTCCTGCAGCAGAAAAAAAAGAAGAAGAAAAAAACTCCACGTCTGGCTGTACACACACCTGATGTTCTCTCTTTTCAGTGGAAGCACTTTGTCTGCTTGGCATCTCCGTTTCATGCATCCACCTGGCCAGGAGCCCAGAGGGTAAGGCTGCAATTATTTCCTCACATAGATGATTCTGTTAGATTATATAAATCCATATCTAAATTTCACAATATGGCTTTGTAACATTTGCAGAATCACAGCAGCCTTCATGTCCCAAAAAACACAAGCAAAAAAAAAAAAATTTTAATTAAATAAATAAAGAAAAACTTGGATAGATTTCTGACAACAGTTGCAGTCTAAACACATTTAAATACAGGCAAAAGAAGCACAACACTGTCTTGATTAAGACAAAAACATGGACGTCCAACCTCAGAGAGGGAGAGAAAAGGGAGATGTTTTGACAGAAGAATTCAGGTGAGCTTCTGAGCATGTGTGGATTTGAAGTCTTCATTTTTCCTCCATGTGTCGGAGGCGACAGATGGTTTCTCCACTGCTCCAAGTCCCACCGTTGCTCAGCCGGGGGAATAAAGGGATTGGATAAAATGAACACGACTGACCTTTTAATTAACTTCACAGACCATCATGGCTCTGCTTTAATCAAAGCTCTTCATGTAATTAACACTACTGTAATAAGTATGCCTAACAAGACAAAGGTCATTTAAAATGTTAAATGTGGATTTTAAAAGAAAGATGATGGGTAGATAGATGGGTGGGTAAATAAATAGATACCTAAAGTCCCCTTTTTCACTTTTGAGAAAAAGAACTTCAATCATTTGATTAAATTAATTCAGCTAATGTTTTCTGTGGGAGTTTTTTTTCTTTACTTGGCACTAACATTGCAAAAATGCATTTAGAATAATTAAAGACAATGTGGCAAAACTAATACAAAAAAAAAAGTACTTTGGCTGTCAGAGCCATATTTGTCACTGGATTATTATGAGTCATGCAATAATGAGCAAGCAAAACAGTCTTTGTATCTGTTTGTACAATTTTATGTCAGACTATTTTGTTTTTCTCTGATTATTAATATTAATAAAGATATATTTATGAATAATCCAGTCAAATCATCACCTGTGTTCTATCAGCACATTAATTAATGAAGTCTTTCTAACACTAATCACTCATTATCCTCTTTCCTCTTTAATGATCATGTGTGTTTCTGGGTTTATGACCCTGGAGCTGATTTTTCAGGTAAGCAGCTTTAGTCCACCATCTAGTGGCGCACATATAGCCGCTATTTGAGCTCAAACCACCAGATCAGGGTCTTAAACGAGCACCTGTTGCATCACTGACCCCCTCATCTGATTTGGGCAGGTAAACTCCCAGCTCTTTCTTTCTCGCTTTTATTTTTCTCTAGGAAGTCGAGGGAGGGGTTAAATAAAAAGGTAAAAGTGTCATTTTTTTTGTGTGTGTGTGTGTGTGTGTGTGTGTGGGGGGGGGGGGGGTGAAGTTTTAAGCCAC
>JARVGW010000815.1:7480435-7494122 GCA_031762495.1 Anablepsoides rubrolineatus
GCTAATTTAAACTTTTCTGTACTTCTTTCAGCTTCTTTCTGTGAATTTAAGCTTTTTATGCGTCCTTGGGCTGTGTTCTGCATTTTAGCTTTTTGGCTATTTTCAGCTAATTTGAGCTTTTTTCAACTAAATTTACATGTTTGTGTTAATCTTAGCTTCTTACTGCTGATTCTGCGTCTTAATACAAGGTTCAGATTTTCAGCTACTATTTGAATACTTTACTGCTAGTTTTAGCCTTTTTGGCTATTTTTATTTTTTGCACAAATCTTTCAGCATTAATCATTCAGGCTGAATTTTTGCAGAAAATGCCAATTCTTTAGTTGTAATGTGATATGGACGTTTGTCTCAGGTGGGGAGGATCGCATCGCTCTGGACTCTGAGCTGCAGAAGGAGATTAGTATCATTTGGCCTTATCTGCCCCAGAAGAACTTGGACCTACTGGTACCTATCAACAAAGGTCTGGCTCTAACTGTGAAGGCAATTTCCAGTGTGCTGCTGAGACAAATGAGCAGTGACACTTAATGAAGTGTGTCTGCCCTCGCAGATACCGACATGACGGTGGGGAAGATCTACGCTTCGATGATGATAATGGACTACTTCAAACAGAACAAAGCCAAGAAACTCAGACAGCAGCTGGAGGCTCAGGTCAGCACAGCCAGTTTCACTTTGCACTTTATTTTTAGGGAAATGCTTTTTCAAATTGGCAAAACCTCATTCTCAGAAAGTTGAATGGAGTGTAAAATTTTCAACATTGCATCAAATGTTGAAAATCTAAATTTTTCACAAACAGAGCAGAACATTACCATTTCTTAAATAAAACACTATGAAAGTGTACATTCGGCAGCATTCTTGCCTGTCCTCTAGTTAATCTGCTTTGTGTGTTTTTGTCTGACTTCAGAAGAGTAAGTTGATGTTTAAACGTCTGGACGCCTCCACCCTCCCTGAGGACATTCTGTCCAACACCCAGCCGCTGCCGATGATGGCCCACAGCGCTGGTTCAGCTCTGTGAGTCAGCAAGTGTGTGCAAAAACTGTTACGTTTCTGTGCCGCGGCGCTTATGTCGGCTCACTGTTTGTCCTCCTTCCCCTCATCCCCCCCCTTTACAGGACCAGAGGAGGCTTCGTAGCTCTGAGCCCCATCTCACCGCAGGAATTATTTTTGCAGCCCATAAGCTCAGACGTGGACGCAAGTCAGCAGCAGAATCTGGTGAGACAGTCGATACCACGTCTGTGCTTTTTCATTGTAGCTGACTCATTTGCTGGACTCAAGGTTTTTACTTTTTCTTTTTTTTTTGCTGAATAAATAAACTATAGCAGAGCACAGCTGCAGTTTTTTTTAGCTACTTTATTATGTTTTATGTGGAAATCTGCAGGGTTTAGACTTCCCAGCTGAGAGCAAGGATTTAGTTTTTTCCAAAAGCACTTTTAGTTTATTTTTATAGCGTTCCTATAAAACCTGTTTTAAATGATTCTGTTTTGTCGGTGCCTGGCAGAGCACTGCACTGCTGTTCTGTGTGCTCCTGTCTTTTTTTTTGTTTCGTTTTGTTTTGTGCAGGGGTGGAGCTGCAGAGGCAGACTGTCAAACTGTTGGTGTGTTGCCGTGTCTTTACTGTCTGGTTTTACTGGGCCGCACTGCCTGCCAGTTGAATGATATCAAATTATACCGAAGCACTTTTACTTGAGCGCGCACAGGAATGCATATTTGGCCACTGGAGATGTTGTCGGGCTCTCGCTGTGTGTGTAGCACTCAGGACTTGATCGTGCATGACTGAATGTACTCCCAGGCTGAAACATAAAGTCCTTTTTTTTGTTTTTTTACCTGTAAACTTTTGTGCTTGCAGTCTAGTCATGTTCTTCTTCCCTCTGAGCTCCTCCTCACTGTGTTTCTTGTCCTTGAAGTCAGTTTACTTGTTGTTAGTTTTAAATCCATCTCTAATTAGCTGGAATGGCTTCTGATTAGATGGCTGTAATAGATGACCCTCGGTAATGAATGAACTGGTTTCCCCCTCTCCCAATCAGCTGAGCTGGGTGTCCGTTTAAAGAGGCAGTCCCAGCAGGGATGAGCCTTGAACGCTGCTCTGTTTTTCCTTGCCTTCCCTTTTTTTTGTTTTGTTTTGTTTTGTTTCTATACTCACCTAGGTGGGCAGGTGCATTTGGGGGATTGGTACTTCACTGGAGCTTCCACTTGAAAGGGGCCCGTGGGTGCGGGCCTCTTCCATGCCCCGTCTGGCTGTAGAGCTGCAGGTACACAAGTCTTCCATGACATGGACTCTGGGAGGAATCCCATGGATATCAGTGGCTGCATGGGTCTCTTGCCTGGTCTAGTTTGTGCACGGGTTGCTTCAAGGTTCGATTCCGAAGTTCTGACTTGCTGCTTTCAGAGGTCGGCTTAGATTCGGTGAATTGTCCGAAGGGGGTGTCGGACCTGAATGCGTATGCCTCAACTTGCGATGTTCATTTCTTTCATCCCCAAAACAGACGACAGACTAAACTACGCCCACCAAGAATGCACTGCACTTTTGAAACTAATAAAAGCATGGAAAGTTTGCTCTTATTTGTTTCTTTTTTAATCATTTGAATGTAACTTGATATTTCTTTTGTGTATCCTGTGCCTGCGTCTGTATATTTCTTTGTCTGTGGGTGTTTTTACACACAAGCAGACAGAGGTTAGAAGTGGATCCATGAAGCGTTCGGTCTCCACAGTCGCGGATCAGCGTGTAAACGGAATCTGGCAGGAGGAGAAAAGTCCAGAGCGAGTGTATCGACCTCGTCACAAAAGCTACAAGGCTGCTGGTGAGTCCCGTTCTTCACACTCTGGAGAGATGAACATTAATTTTGGTCAGATATATACACTGAGTACGATTATTTAGCAATAAAATCTTCTCAGTTTATTACATCTTTTCATTTCTGTCAAATTCAAACAAGAAAAACAGGGTAGATCAAAGGTTTCAAGGAGACGGGTATTTTTAAATGAAGCCATGGCCTAAGTGATAAAACCCTCGTTCTCCCTTCTATTTGTACTTTATAGGGTTTTTTTCACTTTAAATTACTCCTACATACTTTGTTCTATTTCAGCCATTTATATGTCAAAGTGTTTAAGTCTCAGTTTTCCTGAATCGTATATATTTAAGATATTTTCTCTCTAAAAGCCTAAAGTCAAAAGTCCCCCCTGATGCTTTTTTTTAGTCAAACATTAGGAGTACATTGAGTTTAATCTTATACCGGCTTCATAAGTTTTAACTTTATGTTTTAGTCTTTCTTTTTTGTTCTTCTCTTCCCTTAATGTCCTCCAGTTTCTCGGTCCGAGCACCGGGAGCGCGGCCGCTCCAAAGAGCTTCGCCACCTCCTGTCTCCCGACGCATCTCGATGCAACTCAGAGGAACGACGCCTGCAGCCCTCGCGGTCCTCCAGCGCTGAGAGAGAACACCCGCAGGATAAACAGGTAGGTTGAGACACGCAACAAAAAAAGACAATGAATTCTCTGACAGAAACAGGAAAGCAGGACGGTTTCACCTTATTCCCCTGCGGGGCTCTGCCGGGAAGAGCTGCATCCTGGCTTTCACATAATCCTGCACCAGTTGATTAGGCAGCTTTGCTAACCAGTTCTGATGGGAGAAAGGGGGGCTTGTTTAAAATTAACATTCATAATTTAAAGGGTTATTTGTGTATAATTCATCAAACGTATAAAGCAGAGGAAGGCGAAATGGTTCAGTGTCGTAAAATTTATTATAGAGTATAAAACACACCATCATCAGAAGTAGCTTTTTTATTTTCCCCGCTGACTCAGCTTTTTGGTATGAAAAAAAAAGCTTGAACCATTTTTATACGGAGTGCAATAAAAAATCTTGTCAATTTTCCTTCATTCTCTTTATAGCTGACTCTTAAACTTGTGAGCAGCTTTGAAGAGAAGTATCTGCTAAATGACCGAAAAGGAAAAATTGGACGAGTGTATAAAAAAACTACAAGTTATCAGTTATAGACATGTTGTTTTAAAGCTTCTTACCATATTTTATGATCTTTATCCACACACAATGCAGTTCTCATAACAATTTATAGTCTTCCTCTGTAGCTTTTTGACCATATTTCTTTATTAATAACCTGAAAAGTACTTTGTTGATAAATAGGTTTATTTAATCTACTAAATGATTGATTATTTGTTTCATCCAGGGCAACAGTTCAGACAGCCCCGTACCCTCCACCTCAGAGTCCAGCACACCCAGCGGCCGGCGACCTCTATCACAGACCCCGACCAGATCTCACCCTCACATCTCCTACTCCCCGCTTGTGTGTCGCACCCAGACCTCGGCTGTGGAAGACGAGGATGACGAGCAGGGCAGCCCGGACACCGTGAGGCGGGGCGAGCCCGAATGGGACACCCAGGAAGGGGCTTCAGGAGAGCGGAGGAGCAAGGCCGGCGGTTACTCGTCCCCACCCCGACGCTACCCATCCGAGCCTTTCCTGGCCTCGCAGGAGGACGACCACAGCCCGGACCCTACCGGTCCAATGGAGACGTTGACCTTTGAGGCGGCTGTGGCCTGCAGTTTAGGGCGAGCAAACACCATTGGCTCGGCCCACCCGCGCTGGCGGACCGGGTGGCAGGTCCCCAACGGACACTTCCGGAAGCGTCTCGTGCAGACGACCTCAACGTCAGGCTGCGACCCACTCAGCGATACAGAGGAGGACGACCGGTGCTAGGGACAGGAGACGCTCTGCATCTGCATCCAGAGTGAAAGTTAATCTGACTTTTTTTTTTTTTTTTTTTTTTGCATCTTAACGCTGTGAGCCCTCTAGATGTTTGACAACAACAACAAAAAAATTAAATCCAAAATAACAAAGAAAGACTAAACCGAAACTGTAGTTACCAATTCCCACAGAACACCGACAATCACTAAGGTCTATTTCCTGACTTGTACTTGACGATACAGAGTAATAATGCATCTCAAGTAGTTGATGAGTACAGAAAAATAAATCAAACAAACGGACCAGAACGTGTCATTTTTGTCCATAGGTAGTTTGATTTCTCAAAGTGTTTTTTTTTTTTTTAAAACGAGTCAGTGTTGCTCTGAACAGTATTTTCTGTGGGGTGTGTGAATATGTAACTATGTTTTATTAGAGATTGTTTTGTAAATACATTGTGATCATCTCACCATTGCCATTTATGAAACCAAGTTGATGCAACAAGCCATCCTGAAGCGGCAATCACAAACTTTACCAGACAATGATATATTAATAATAATATACTCTTTATAATGCTGGATTTTTTACATTACAAATAGATAGGGGGTGGGGGGGACGGGACTGTCTGATTTCCCCATGTTGTTTCTTTTATTTTAGTTTTTTGTAATAAATACAATTTCTGAGAGCTGGATACTGGTATAAAGTAAAACAGAAAATAAACTTGTGATTTTATTGAACATCCAACAAACCCCAATTGCTTGATTATAAAAATAAAGAGACTTTTTTGTTGTTTTTTTAAACCCTTTAATTAAAACATATCTCAAATACAACACTTTCCACTATTTTCACATTTTGTAATCGTGAATATCAATTTTTTTCGCGAACACTGACTGCAGAAACATTCCAGAAACACCATGATGCATTTTACTTTGAAAATTCCACGTTGCTCTAAAGAGTTATGAATAATGTACAGAGAAAAAATATGCTGTTTGAAACATTTAGAGAAGAAAGCTGCAAGCTGGCCAGCTGTACAGGTGTAATGGAATCCTTGGAAATATTCATGTTACGGTTGTGTTTTGTTTTATTTGCCTGAAGAGGGCAAAATCTGTGAAATCCACTTAACCAAAAGATTTGTATTATACGTTCCAGGAATGCAAATATTTTGTTGGTTTTTATGTGTACAATAGCTGTATATACTAGTAAAGGTGTCCTCAAGTTGCCATTGTGTCTTTTATGTGGTTATTGTTTTCTTTGTTGAGCCAAATAAAATGAACTAAAGCTGGATTAATAAGTGTGGCTAAAACAATCCAGATAATGTACAATTAGAAACAACAGTCTGCAAATACTGAGGTTTATTAAAGTACCTTACCTGGAATATTTAGGCAATAATTAATATTATATGAAAGAACTTGTTTCTCTCTCAGACAATCCAAACAACTTAAAGCTCAAGTTTACAATTCACTTTGCATGATAATGCAGGGGTCTGCGACTCTTGGCTCATAAAACAAAAATACATATATATTCATGTAACACTGATAATTTGATTTGATTTTTTTTAAGGTATGTGAAGTGTAAAAATGTTCAGGTACGAGTAAAAACTTTTATTGAAAATCATGTTAGCAATATTTCCCACTATTATCATGTTCATAAACACTACTTTTCAGTTTGAAAGTAGTATAAATACAACATAAATTGTGAAAATTGGGAAAAAAAATAAATAAATGTATGGATTACCAAAAAAACATTATGTTTTGGGTTCTTGTGTAAATTTTAACTGTCATCCTGTAAAAGTAGTTCAAATAAAGCTGAAACAAACAAAGCAGCTCAAATAGTGTTGCATGTCATGCAACACTAATCAGAAATTTGTCTGCCATTAAGCATTGATATAAAGAGGATAAGCATTAAATGCACAGATGTTTTTGGCACAAATGGAGCCCAAGGTAATTTCAGAGCAACTTTGCTTGCTTTTGTTCTGATTAGAATATTTCAACAGGACTAAATAATGTATTTTCAGTGTTGCCTATTGCACATTAAATTTGTTGTTTTAAGACAGAGTAATAAAATGTAAATACAAAAGACTAATAGAATGCTGGTTACTCGTTCATGTATATTTTTGCATATTTAAAATTAATATCAATTTATACATAAAGTCAACTAAAATGTGGTTTTGGGGTAAGTGTTGAAAATGGAGAAAAGGCAAAACAATGTTTTAAAATATTATTTATCTCAATCAAGCATCATGTTAATATACAAAACCACACAAAAGAGGGTGCTCTCGTTTTTCCTTAATTTAAAATATACAGTGAAATTAGTCTATTCAAAAGACATGACTAACACTCTCCTGTTTTTACCTTTCTACGCCTACGTTCCACTCCTGTCCAGTTGGTGGCGGTATTACGCATCTGACCGGTTCATAAATAACACAAGAGAAGAAGGACGGGGGGCGGAGAAGAAACGGGCTAGCAGGAAAACAAATTGTTTAATGTTACTCACGAAGTTAAAAGGCGTTGTTGATTTTTAATTTTGTCAACCAGATAGATCAGTGGGACATCCAAAGTTGCCGATAAAACATATGTCGCGTACAAACTGTGTTTTTCACGAAGGAATGAGTGTCACTCATCGAGGAAGTCGATGAAAAAGTAGCTAGCTTGGGCTGCTAACCGCTGAGAGTTCTTTGTTATCCTTCTTCAGGATCGTGTAACAATAAAGACAAGCTAGTGGGGTGATCGCCGTCAGGATTTACCATGTACATGAGTTAAATAACCATGCCACAAGTGCATTTGCTTGTACAAAGTTGAGTACTTGAACTGAATCAAGGACATACTAATAAAATAAATTAGCAACCGAGTACAAGTAGTGGCTGAGTTCTAATTCAAGCGTCGGCTGGAACTGGACTGGAGACATTGAAATATGGGGAACTGTCTCAAGTCTCCAACATCAGACGACATCTCTCTGCTCCATGAATCCCAGTCCGATAGAGCGAGTTTCGGTGACGGGACAGACCCAGACCTGGAGCCGCCTCCTCCGTACCAGGTGAGAAGATTAGCTCATCTAGAAGTTTGTAGCAACCTACTGACAGTGTTGTATTTTTTCCTTGAACATTTTCCTTTACTTAACAATCTTTATTTGTATATGGAAATTAGGTAAATGGTGCACATTCATCTGGACTGAAGTATCCATGTTGATTAAAATGCATTGTTTTTCATTTAGTAAATATAAAAATTATGTCATATGTTTTCATAAAACTTAAAGTAAAAGTTCCTAAGGTACTTTGACTCCAGTGGAATTATATCTCAATAACAAAAGGCATTTTGGTTGTTATTCCCTGAAAGTGTTCCTTTTCTTTTTATTCTTTGTTTATCCACACACACACACACACACACACAGTCTGACCTGTCAGACCACATTGTGTTGACAGAGAGGTGAGACAGCAAACAGTTTTTTTTGTTTCCTTATCCGCCACCAGGAGCAGGCTCACATGCCCATGTACCATCCTACACCCAGTCAGGCCCGTCTGGCCACCCAGCTCACAGAGGAGGAGCAGATCCGCATAGCTCAGCGCATCGGCCTCATCCAGCACCTCCCTAAGGGCGTTTATGATGGAGGACAAGATGGCTCAGAGAAGAAGATCAGAGAGTAAGCCTTTATTTATTTGATAGGTTGAAACCAAGCAAGTTTGAAGAAGCCATAGTTTTGTGTTGATAACCTAATGGTGTGATTGATTTAGGTTCTGACACATTTCTACATTCGTTTTTTGCAGTGCATTTTTAATGCAATTTATAGTAGGCATTCAGCAAGGTGTTTTGAGCTAATATTCTTTATAAACAAAAAAAACTTAATTATATCATGATGCTATTTAAATTTTTTGGGTGATAAGTATTTTTAATGTTTCTTTTAGATGCGTGATCTGTATGCTGGACTTTGTTTATGGAGACCCCATTCGGTTCTTGCCGTGTATGCACATCTATCACATGGACTGTATAGACGACTGGCTGATGAGGTCCTTCACCTGCCCCTCCTGCATGGAGCCCGTGGATGCTGCGCTGCTGTCCACCTACGGACCAACCGATTTCTCCCCCGATGCTTAGATGAAACTCGGCCCCCTCCAGCACCCAAACCTAACATCTTCCCTCTTGTTGAGTGAGAGGAGCTTAAAAAAAGAAGGAAGGAAAAAAAAAAGCGTGTTGGTTATCTTGCACTTGGAATATTTCAAAAAAATATATTCACCCAATGTTGGCCTTTATTTTCCCCTCTGAAATCTGATGCTAGTTAAGCTGGTCTTAAAAACATCGGTTATGAGTCAGACCGAAACTTTCCCTCTGCATGATCGTATTTCTATGTGTTTGTTTTGCTGAGGCAGTGTCCAGTGTTGCCGCAAATGAAGAGAGAGTTGGATTTGTGTGAGTGAGTGAGGTGTGTATGTGTGTTAAATGATAAATGAGCATTTTCACTCGAGCTGGTCTCAGTGGCATTACTCCACAACTGACCCCAGTCCACCAAAAATCCCGAATGATTCTCAAAATGGTTTTAAATGAAATTTAACAAATTATTGGCTCATATGCTAAGAGGTGTTCCCATTCATCTATTGGATTATCTTTTTAAAGCATTAATGACTATTTGTTTCTGTGATACTGATATTTACATTTTTGGCATAGGAGAAACAGCGTCTTAGCTTCCCAAATAGGCTGAAACACACACCAAAAAATCTGCACAGCTACATAAATGACACAATTTTAGACAGGCGTTCAAGTTGTGAAGGGAACACGGTAATTGTTACCCGAATGTTTTAACAAACGATCTGACAGTCGGCGTAAAGGGCTAGTTTGTGCTCGGGCAGTGGGAGGGGGTCAGTCACTCAGTCAAACATTAGAAACGCTTGCACACACTTTTCATCCAATCCAGAGATTTGCACTTTACTTATAGGACATTATCTAAAACAATATATTAATATATTTACCTTATAACCTTGCACTATCAAGACTTCATCCTTTTATCTCCTGAGATGCAGAAGTTATTTAGCTGGTAAACATGTTTTCCAAGCTGTCAGTTGTGACTTATCACGCTGAGGTAAGCCTGAAGATGCATTTCATCAAATCTGTGAGTCAATATAAGAACCTGCTTTGATTTTGCGATTTTGATTGTGTTTTTTTTTTTTTTTCCCTGAGTGAAGGGACAGAGGCTTGTTCATGTTGAAAGAAATGGTTTGATTCACTTTCACATCATGAGTTGGTTAAAATAAAATATTAATTTACATATATATACATTGACGTCTACACTGTAGACAGTGTAATCTTTGAAAAGCAAAGGAGCAGTTGATACTTCTGACTGGTGGCAGGACGATTTGTAGTTTTTTGTTTTTTTGTTCCCTTATTTTTCCTTCAACAAGAAAAAGCTGCACGTTTCCTCTGGAAACTCTTGAAAAGAAAGCGAGTAAAAGTTTGAATTTTATTGCATTTAACGTAAAAGATTGGATTCATTTAGGCACTAAATGTCTTTGTTTTGTTTTAATGTACTTTAGCAGTAAGTCTATGCTTTATCTTTAGTTTACAGCATTTTGTGTTTGTGTTGTCTTTTTGTGTTTTTGTTTTTGTTTTGTTTCACATGTTAAATCCACTACATATTTAGTTTGTTTTATAGAAAGCTTATACACTGGTTCCAAATTGTGCAAACCTCTGTCCTGTTTAGAGACTTTTCCGATGGTCGGAAAGTTAAAACATTTACTTTATGATTTCCTTTCAGCTTTCTTTTGCTGTTTTACAATCTTAGTTCAACCTAAAAAAAAATACAATATTTCTTGTATTTGTTTTATTTTCATCCTTTTGGAAGGCTAAGCCCTCATGTAAAACAATAAATAAAAGGAAAACCTAGATGTGGTTTTATTTCAAATGTATACCTGCTTTAAGCTAATAGAGAATCTATCAGGACTCACTGATGTGGCAGATTTATTCAAATGTGCTGATTTGTTGCTCTGGTTTTACTAAATGGGGATTTCAGAATGCACAAACTAAATATTCTTTGGAGCCTTTCATTAATGCAATCCTAAAATCTGGCAGTGTTTTGGAATGTGTGACTGCATAATCATGGCTCTTGGTTTTATGGGCAGCAAAGTGAGTCAAAACCATAATCAATGTTTCTTCTGCTTGCATCGGCTGTGGAAGAAAGTGCTACTCTTTTTAAATGCATGTTTTAGTGCATCAAGTAATTTTGTTTCATGGGTTGAACCAATGATTATTTTTAATGGAATCGGGACATTCTGCAGTTGTATTCTTGTTTTTTATTGTCTCAGATTAGAAATGAATATGTCAATTTATTGGCATTAAACTAAAAAACAAATGATTATCTTAAGTTTTACATAAATTATTACCTTTTGGACCTAAAATTATAATTAATATGTTTTTACAGTTCATAAATTGTTATTTCTTTGTTGTAACAATGCTTCTTGGCACTAAAACTTATACTGGAACCTGATTGACCTGCTACTAGAAGTTCAAAACAAGTGTCAATAGCAACAACAAAATAAGCTGTTTGGCAATGGCAGAGAGGATTTGGCAATTTTTTCATGTGTGCAACCCACAGCTCTACTGCTTATCCCTCAAATGCATGTTTCTATGCAGCACCATTTAAAAGGAAAATGAACAGGCTTTCCAGCAGTATAAGATTTATTGCCAAGAAGCATTGTTACAACAAAGAAATAATCTGCCAAACAAATTTCGATACTTTTTGTGCTAAATTTATATTGGGGGGTGAAATTTTTGTTTACATCATTCAAAATGCACCTAAACAGGCTTTTTGTTTTTGCAACGTGCCCCCCCAGATTACATACTAACACAGTTAATCAGCTTTGCCGTGTTGTGAAATCTGCATGCTTTCTTTTCAGATCAGTTTGATCAACTTAAGCAGCACACTGAGGACTCGTGGAGAGTTTTAAATGTGACCGTACTGAGATTTGGTTTGGTAACATATAAATCTCATGCATTTGTTTTTGCCATGGTCTGTGCATCGTTTATCAAGAGACATACCATTAAAAACAAAAATAGAGAGAAAAAAAACATTGTGTCTCGATCAGCTCAGGAACTGGCAGGGAATTTGTCCTTTGTTAGAAATATAAATATTTTTTTTATTATAGACCACTTTCCATGCTGCTGCTAAGCAGAAAATAAACAGAGCACAAACATTTATTAGTGTTGAAGCATTTACAGTAGTTTTTGTAACCACGTGCTGTTTTCATGACAAAATGAACAAATCCATAAGGCTCAGGAGGCACTTACATTTGATTCAAATGAAAACAAATCTTATCTCTAAATACTTGATTTTGCTGGCATAGTTTTATTTTCACTAGATTTTTAATGCTGAGGGATGGTTGATAATGTTTGAATGTTATCACGGTTTGTACATCCCGTGAAAGGTGACCGGGATGGAGCACTCCACTTCTGCCCTGGCGATCTCGGACAGATCCTTGGCGTTGAGGATGAGGAGATAAGCTGGTCTCTGGGAGCCGGGAGCCGCCACGATGGTGAGCAGGACTCCTGTGGAAACAGCGGACAACAGACCGGGTTAACGGTACCCTTGACTGTCAATGAATGGACAATGAAACAGATTCATTTTTGTGCTTTAACAGACTGGCTTACCGTCATCCTCGTCTACCCCATCAGGGGTCTGCACAAACAGGGGCTCTGAGGGATATGAATCAGGCTCCTGCCATACCCATGTCTCCTTGGTCTTCACGTTTAACTTGCAGATCTGCACAGAGATGAGAGGACAAGTCCACAACGGAACATGCTTGCCATCTTCCTCAGTTTAAGTTTGTGAATTTAGTCTTTTACCCTGTCTGGGATGAAATGGTTAAGACCCAGGGCGTAGGCGTATGAATAGTTCCTCCCTCCATGCACTTTGTAGTTAATCTGAGGAAACTCGAAGGCTAAAAAAACCCAACAATGCAAGATTACACAATGAAGATTCCCCTTCATAAAATGCCACTGATTGTCCTAATAAATGTGTGCTGGCACCTTGGCGAGGTCCAGAGAACAACACCTCAGGCTCCAGCCAAATCATCCCATCGGCATGCATCACGGCTGTGGCCGTGGTGTACGGCAAACTCACCAGATTCTTCCCCTGTTCTTCCTGCGTTACATCCAAAAATATAAAGGGTAACGTAAAACACCACAAGTCTTTTCATTTGTGACACTTATCTCTAATTAGGAGGACAGGCAGCTCACCTTGTGGACATCCAAGGGGATGACGTATCTGCGCACCTCCGGCTGGGGCGCCATCATGGCTGCTTTCTTTACCTCATCCCAGTTGGCTCTCAGATTGGCCAACCAGAGATAGTTGTAAACAAACTCAAAACTGCAGGAGAGAAAGGCTAAGTTGTCTGTATCCAACAAATTTGTTAATAAAAAAAAAGATAAAGAGGGAAACCATGAGTTTTTACCCTTTCCATGCACACAGGTCAACAACAATAAACCCTTGGTCTTCATATGTGTTGATGTGGTGAAACAGGCCAATTGCTGCTCCTTTAAATTTAAGATCCACGTATTCTCCAGGGTCTTTTTTGGCAATGTGGAAAATAGTCTTTAAAAACAAATTAAGACAGATATACAAATTTGTGAGGAAAGCTGATAAAACCATCCAAAAAATGTTTAAATTTACTCCAACCGTCTTACTCCTTGGCTCTCGTTGGACTCAAAGCAGTCCATGTAGTTGGAACCTCGAATGCTCCAGGCGCTTAGAAACTTGAGCAGATTGATTTTCACTGGGGTTTCCACAAAGACAAAGTAGTTTTCCGACATGCCGAAACTAAAATTGAGGGGGTGGGGGGTGGGGGGACAACTTAGGAACGTTTTTATGCAACAGTACTGAAAAAAGACTGACCCAAAACACTCACCTGTGCACATACGAGGGCTTGAACCGCTCAGCACTGGGGAACTGCACCACCACTTTGGACTTCTCAATGGGATCGGATTTGTCTGAGGAAGGTTAACATGTTACTGGGATAACTGTCATTTGAAACC
>JARVGW010000815.1:7543198-7553900 GCA_031762495.1 Anablepsoides rubrolineatus
GTGCGAATAGGAGCGACGTTTTGAAGAATTTAGCACCAAAATGTCACTGCTTCAGTGAAAGAAAACGTACGTATTAATATGGGATTGCTCCATATAAAATTGTTGCACCTATGCTTCTTCCATTGTGCGATTTTAGCTTTAAAATACAAAAAAACATGATTTTTATAGAATAAAAAAAGCAAACCTTTTAAACTCTATATACACATCTGGTTGTGGTTATTTTAGCGATCCAAATTACCTCAAATTTTCTTAAACCTCTTGACAAAACCCTTCAAAAATAGTAAAGGTGATTTTTGACAATAAATGCATCTTTTGGAAGCAATGTTATCTGCACCCCCCTCTTAAAGAATATATTTTAAAATCTAAGCTAAAAATTGTGAAAAGATCCAAAGTATTGCACACATTCTCCATGTGGCTCTGACTGCCTGTTTTATTTAAAAAGTCTTTACACGTGTGAGGTTTGTACTGACAGAAACATCTGCTCAGTGTTACTGCAGCCAGCACCTGATTGGAAAAACTGAGCGTGTTATAACTGCACCGAGTTAATGGTCTAATTACATCCATGCATGTGGTCAGAGGGTAATTTTAGTCTTGTTACAGTTTTTTTTTTTTTGCAATTTGCTTATTATTAATTTTTTTAATTTGCTTATTTGTTTGTTTTAGAGCCAAGCATAGAAATAAGAATTAATATAAGGAGATATTTTAGATAACATGATTTAAGATGCTGTTGTAAAAATGGCGAAGAACAAAGCTGGTCTAGCTTAAATCTATTCAATGTATAGGATGGTATAAATGCAGAGACTGATGCGCATTTGCAGAAAAAATAAACAAATCAATGGTATGTTAGCTCTCTGTCCAACATCTTTAGGATCATTGATTTCTAAATAGAGAATACCTGTGTTAACACTGGGCCATCAGTTGTTTGTTTGCAGTCTTCACTTTGACTTCCCTGATTCCTCCTTGCCTTGTTTCATTAATGAGCTGCTGCTTGTCTGTGTGCACAAGTGTGTATGTGTGTGTTTTGACCTAAGAACTAAAGCTGGATGCTTGGAGGTTGTGCAGTGCAGGGAAAGCGTAGGAGGGGATGTGTGTTTAAGAGATACTGGAACCATCACGCTTGGCAAGGACAATCACAGCAGCACCCTCAGAGCTGCTTAATTTTGGAAAGCCTCCTCTGTCTGCTTTGTCCCGCACGCACCAGACCTCAGATACTGACTGTAATAAATTGGGTCTTTTGTTTAATAAAAACAATTGGAAAACTATTCCTGAATTTTGCATGCAACCAAATCAGCAATCATCAGCCTTGAAGATGTCACGAATCCCAACAGGCACAATTTCTCTCTGCACGTTCTATCGCGCCTCATGTTTGTGTGGAGGTGCAGGCAACGCTGTTTAGCTCCTTTATACTTGGCTGTAGTCACACACCGAGAGTCTGAAGTTGATCTGCAATTCTCTTTGTACCGGATCCTCTCCCAGCATCCAGGATCCAGACGCATGAGGGAGAAACCTTGAGGAGATGCACAAGAAGAAAAACAGCACATTTGGGTATGACTTTAAGCTTCAAAGCATTCTCCATCACAAGGTTTTTTTTTTCCCTTTTCTTTTTGAGTTAGACTGTGGTAGACGAGTTGCACATGGAGAAAAAAAAAAAGAAAAAAGACTTAGTATTTTTGGCGGCATGTGTTATTTGTGTTTCTTGGACTTTGAGGCTCGTGAAGCCCCCACAGAACGTCGTGTGAGCTTGCAGCAGCAGCTGCGAGACGACGTGTAGTATAGAAACACCACCTCCGATGAGGCCGAGAGGAAAATCAGTTTTTTTTTTAAACAGGAGAAAGGAAATAAGAGGATTATGCTTGATAATGTGTGTGCAACCTCCCACAAGGAGAAGAGTGCACTGTGGCAGAATACCTGTGGCTCGTGTAAGGACTGTTTGTAATGGAGTCATACAAAAGAGGTGAAGTTACGATTGGCTCAGAGAGGTTGTGCTAAAAGCAGCTTTGATTAAATAGAACACACACTGAGATTCAATGTATGGTTTCGTTTCCTCCAGCACATATGCAGAAGAAAACGTGCGCATAATGAAAAGAATGCTGGAGCTGAATAAAAAATGGAGCTGGTAACTCAGAAACACCTGCTATTACTTCCTACAGTTATGTCTTCATCTAAAATTGCAAGTAAATAATGCACAACACTTTGGTAGCAGGTTGGACTGGCGGGGGAAAAAATGAAATATCCAGGGAATATTTATAAGAAAATTTTGACTTTAATGAAAAAGCCAGAGTGTGAAACATATTCAGAGATGCTGTTATAAAAGAAGACTTTGTACTGTAGGAAATGACTGGTAAGTGTTGCAAATGATTACTTTATTTGCAACTCCTTCTTTGGAGCATTTTCAAGCCAGAAAAAAAAAAACTGTATTATATACAGAAGTAACCCAGTCCAAATTTTGTAATTTAAATATTTTGTAAGTTCAGTGAAGCATGTGTTTATTTATCCTGAGAAAGCAGACAGAGCAGCCAGTTGTAATGAGGGGGGGAGAAGGGGAGGGGTGAGCCAAAAACAACATCGTTATTCCCACTTTTGCATTTTGATTTGGTTTTGATTGATGAAGATGTTGTCAAAGCACCAGCGATTGCCCTTTTTTGGCATATTTACATTTACTAAATCGCTGCCAGCAGAGGAAGTGATTTGGCATTTGTGGCATTTGCGAAGATTAATCAGCATAAGTAAATGAAACGAAGGCAGGGGTGATTATATAGTTCCGTAGGGAGTTTGTACGTCTGACAAAAGAGTTTCAACATCTTGCATGAACTCCCTCGCCAAGCATCTATTGGCTTCTTAAGCCATATCAGATGTCTGGGTGTTATCAGGACTTAAAACAGTTGTTCTCTCGAGCAGCAATCCTGTTGAGTTTGTTTCCTGCTACAGATAGTGCCACACATTAATAAGCTCTACTCAGAGTTATATTGATTCCTTCCATTTATTCACTGTTGTTTCTTTAATCATAATTTCCTCCTTTAAAAATATGACAGCATTTCCCATTGTAGCTATTTGAAGAGGTCACGTATCTCTTAAAGAGATTAATATACTTAGAACTGGCTTGAGATCAAATGAAGACATTTACAATGCCTGAACTATTACAGTTGAGCTGTTAAATGTCTTTTTTGGTGCATTAAATAAAAGTCTGCGTAAACAAAGACTGTCTGAGCAGAAACCTCACTGCAGTGGAAGAGTGCAGATGGTTTCCTCAGTCTGTGCTGGAGGGTTTTTGTAAAGGAGGGTGGAGCATTTCTGCCGTCTTTTGCTGCAAGTTTCCTAAATTACACTATGCATGTTTTTTTTTTTTCAGGGAGAGAAAAGTAGGCCTGCAGCGTAGCTAATTCGGTTAGAATATGAGCAGAAGCAACGACTCCCCTGTGAAGCACCATCAGGACTCCTGTCTTTGTCTGACAACTTGTGCTATTGTAATTAGAAAATTTGCCAAATATCTGCTAATACTCAAAAAATAATAATTACGGACATATCACCTGCTGCAGCCTTTCAATTGTAAACAATCTCATGCAGTATTGCAATGTTTCACATAATCTTTAATGATTTCTTAATGCTTAGAGTTGAAAATGATTGTCATCTACTACAACATTAATATTTATAAAAGTGACTAAGCTGTAACCATTTTTGGGTTAGCAGAGCTTGCTTTGCTGCACAGCCATCTTGAATTGGAGTATAGATTATTATTCAAGTTTCATTTAATTTGTTCATTGATTTATGGAATATTTTGCTACAAGTACTGACAAGCAAACACTCCTAGAAACAAAATAATGCAGAAAAGCTTTACTTTCTAATTAAGAAGATGAGGAGGAAGAGAAAGAAAAATGACAAGTTGAACCGATATAGCTAAGTTAAAAATATACAATGAGAGTGGCTAAGGTGGTTCTTGTATTCCTAAAAGTGGCATCCAATTAGGCAGAGAAACCACTATCCAGGTCTTAATAACAGATCTTTCTTCTGGATCTTAATGAGACTATAAATAAAGGTCGAATGAAAAAAAATAATAATAACACGTGGAAATAAGAATATGTGGGGAAAAAAAACAATAAAAAATTAAATAACATTTAAGAGACAAATGCATCTGCAAGTAAAAACAAAAAATGTATATAGTTTTTTAAAAACAGTAAAATTATAATTGTGTGCTAAAATATATCATTTGTTGAAACTAAGCTGGAAAAAACATGAAAGTTAATTAAATCAAAACACACCATTTAATTTAAAAAAGGAGAACTTTCCCTCGTGTTTTATGATTTAATTGACTTTCATTTTTTTCCAGTTTAGTTCCAACAGTTTATTTATTTATCTATTTATTTGACCATTTATATATCTCTGCTTTTATTTTTAATTATGTCAGTTTCAGTCCTCCATATTTGTGTAGCAGACATAATAATAACCTTGAACCAGATGCAAAAAGTGCATGAAGATCTTTTTCATGCACAACAATATAAAAATACTAAGAAAATCGAAAAGAGAGCTATTTCATCAGAAATTCATTGTTCATTTATATTATTTATTAAGAAAAAATTCCATACAGTCACAAATGTTAGTGTATTTTATTGCTACTTACAAGATTTTTTAAAATATATATATACTAATTTCTTTGTCTGGTCAGAGTCAAAGCACCATTCAGACGATGGTCAGAGGTTTGGATATTGTTCACTGTTTAAAACTGATTACAGGCTGAAGAATGGTCACTACAAATTTGGGAACATGTTCAAATGTGTGATCAGAGCATTTTATCTTTTGCTTTTTCTTTGGAGAAGACAGAACATCTGCTTCCTGTCGTTCAGGGTTACGTGTTTCTTCTCTGCTTGTATGGAGTTAGAAACAAAGATAACACTAATGGAAAATGACCAAAAAAATTATAATAATGATAATAGAAAGAATAGAAAAAGAAAAAAGCCAGACAAATGTTGGACTTTTATTCTTGGTGTCACATTTTAAACTCGTTTAATTTCCCGGCTCTGTTGTAAATTTAACTGTCTCCTCTTTAATAATCAGTGAAGGTGCCTATTTCTGCTCTCACGTCCTTTAGCCACACAGAAGATTAACCTTTGCTTCACGAGGAAGGAAGACAAAAGATAAGAAGATAGTTTTGTTTCTCCTTGTCGTCCCTGCTTCCTTTGTGCCCCAGTCAACTTTTATATTAAAAATAAAACCCCTCCTAAAATAGAGAAAATAACCTTTTATTATCGCACACGTAAATCAGTTTAAGAATAAAAGACCCCTGACAGACTATTTTTAAGGTTTAAATGCTTTGAATGAGCTGGAGGTCAGCCTTTGGGACAACTTCAGTGAGTTATCCAAATAAAAACACTTGCAATATCACCAAACGTTATGGAGATTTTAGTAAATAATATTCGACATTTGCAGCAATCATGAGAAAATATGCAGTAATAGTTTAAAAAGGTACAAATCTTACATTATGATTATGATCTTTATGGTATTTATTTTAGTTAAACTCATCATATTGTCTGTCATGAAATTGTCATTTATGATTTATTTTGGGGTTTTCATTGAAACAAATGGTTACAAATAAAACTTTAGAATAAATGTTTTGACTTTTAAATTGGGTTGAAATGCTCAACCTGAATTTGAACATGATTTAGCATCGATTAGTTGTAAGGTGCACTTTATCCACTTGAAGCTGGAGCATCAGCCTTGATTCTACAACATGGTGCACATGATTAATTCTAGACCCATTTTTCATCTTTAGACACAGTAACCATGGCATTTTATCTTGTTTTTTTGCACAACCAGTGCAGATAAACAACCACAGGAGCTCACCTTGTTGCCCATATTAGTGACGTTCATATCTTTGGGTCGGTTAAAAAACTTAAGAGCCTAATTTGCTGCTGCTCTTCTCACTCACGCTCGGCAGATAACTCACCGAGGAAATATCTGGAGCCGGAGAGAGATTCTTGTCACACTTTATGGTGCTTCAAAAACAAGAGGTTAGGAAAACATAACCTTCTTGTCTCGGGGCAATATGGTGTGGAAAAGAAACATGCTGTTTCTGCTAATTCCCCCACGCAAGAAAATCCAAACAAAGTAGAAAATATCAGCAGAGGATGCGTGCGCCAGTGAGAGAAAATAACACATGTTGCAGGGTCTAACATGGTGCACTCGATAGAGCCGGACAAGAAAACAGACTGCCTTATCGGATAACTGGGTTTAAAGATGAACAAAAATGAATTGAAGGAACCATCTGTTTGTGTAAATAAAACCAAGCAAGCTAGAATTGGAAGCAATCATAGTATTACCAACAATAGCGTTTTTCTGTGGGCATTTTAGGACTGTTTTCTCATGAAGTCACTTTGCCCCACAGGACAATAAACGTCCATTTACGTTTTGAATGATAATTGAAGATAACTGTTAATATTGATTAATCCAGACACTTATCCAACCAATGTTGTAACTATGCCTCTGAGACCAGCGACTGACATTTCTAAACGTATACAGCTAGAGGATACAAAGATAAAAAAACAGACATAAATACAAAAAATCTTTTTTTTTTTTACCAGGCTTTTTAAAACATACATTTTAGATGGAAGCTGAAATATCTTTAGAAGAAGAAGAACAGATATGAGACTATTTGAAACAACGTGGCTCTATTTACTTCTTCACAACTTCATTTAACCAGTGATTGGTCTAACACAGGGATGGGAAACTTAATGAAAGAAATAAAACTGCCATTTTAAAAATGTTTGTATATGTAAATATATGTTTAATAAACCAACAAATCTTGTAGCAACTTAATATATTTCATGCTCAAATACATGTCTAATAGTTGTTTAATAAATATGAATACAAAATGTTTGAAGCAAACAAAAAATAAAAATTTTAGAGATGAAGTGGAACGGCATAGTACTTCAGTGCAGACCCCTGTGTGGTTTTGGTAAAAAGTCACTGTTGTTAATGTACTTGCGAGTTCCGTATACTTCTTATATTTAGCTTTGTGCAACATGTTGCAGTGGCGACTTACGGTATATTAAAATCCAGCAGACAGCGTTTCTAAGCAGACAAAACACAGATTTGCCTTGGAATTCTGTGAATAGATAAACAACCTCCTCTTCCCTCAAATATTTTGCTTCTGTGAGCTGCTCATTGGCGAGCTGGATGAAAGCCACCCGCAAGCTGGATGTGGCCCATGGGCCACCAGTTGCCCATCCCTGGTCTAACAGCTCTAATAGAAAACAAGAAAGCTGATGGGTTGTGTAATCAATGCTGTTCTTGCATTTGTCTTTTGCTTTGTACTTATGTGCACAAAACAGTATTTTTGTTTCTGAACTAGCTTTTTTTTTTCTAGACAGCCACGTATAGTTCAAATTCTTCAAGCTGTTTCATAATATGTTGACTTTGAATGAAAATCAAGATTGTTTTCAGATTGCAAATTTTGATTGCAACATGGGCTATATACATGCTGGTTCATTGGTCTTTTCTTTTTTTTTCCTTTCTTTTCTTTATTAAACATATCAATTTAATTTTGGTGAACATCCAAACTCTCCCCCAGATAATTCATCCTAATGTTTAAAATGGTAAAAAATGAAATGTCTTAGATTATTACCTCCACCTCTTAGCAGGAAATCTTTTACTTTAATGTCCCTAATAAACGATGATAATTGGTCACGTATCTTTTCCGTAAATTTTTATTTTAACCTCATAATAAATATTTAATTAAGTAAATGAAGTCTTTCCATATTAAATGCATGTTTTTACTCAAAATGTAACCATTCATCACCACTGCACCAAGTTAGCTTAAGGTTAATAATAAGATGATTAGATCTCAGTGTGCTATGTTTGATGAAACACATTTTTATTTCAAATTAGAGTTGCCAAATTGATATGCAGCAGTTTAACTTTTTTAATACTGACTTTTCAAATTGTTAAAAGGACATTTAAGTCTTGTTGTTTAGATACTGATGGATGCAACATTGAGGAGAAGCTCGGAGGAAATCTTATTTTGGAATGAGACTTGTTGCCCAAAACATGTTTGTGATTTATTTATTTAATTGTTCAGTGTAATAAATGCTCGTCAGATAAGAGACACCACTGCACCCCCTTCATAAAACAGCACTGACGATTGAACACAGCGTGCTTCTATAAGCACTGCTCAGTCACATTTGATCTCGTGGATTGCCCACCGACTGAACAGTTGCATTTCTGCACAAACCTCTAGGCGTTTTCATGGCAGAGATTAATCCCTGACCTCCGTTGTTTGATGTGGTCAGCTCCTACAAAGTGCCGGCATCAACTCGAACCGGTCCCTGTATGCTAATGCTCGGAGCTGTGGGTGAGGCATATGAAAATGATACATGAAGCGTGCATCGTGCTCGCTTTCTTCTTAACAGCTTCCAGCCAGGGATGATGTCACTTCTCCTTGCCCTGCAGAGGATTAATCAGTCTCCTACAAGCCTGAAGGGCCCCTTAGGAGTTATCAGTCTTTAATAGTTGTCTCTATCGCAGCTGATTCAATCTGTAACACCATTTCAGGCCCTGTGTGAGCATAAAACAAACACAGGACTAGTTAATCATTTCTGCCGTTAGAAGTGGAGAAAATCCTCCGCAAGCCTTCACAGTTATGTTCTAGTTGCAGAGCATTAATATCAGAGCAGACAAAGTGCTGCTCCTTGCAAGAGGTATGATCGCACACACACATGAAAGAAGGAGACAGATTCACACACACCCCCAGGCTCAGAAACTCACACACAGCTCAGTGTGCCACTTCCTCATCTCCTGCTGCTCTGTCCTTAAACCTCTTCACCCTCTGTGCAGGGAGTAGACACTGTGCTCTTTTTCTCTTTGTCATGGTAATAACACTAAGCCTAACTGTCCCCCATTTTGCCTGTCAACTCACATTTACTTTGTTTTCTCCTTTTTTCTTTTCTTTCTTCGGCATGTACTGTCAGATTTCTTGGAGGATGTTCAAAGTCCTTCCTAGTATCATTCACTGCTCCTGGAACCAATTATATTATCCGGCCTTCCTTTTTTTATTATATATTTATATCTAGAGAGAGAAGCAAAGAGGGAAAATCTAGACCTCTTTTCATCCTTGCAGCATCACACCTTTTTTCTAACCCCATTCTTAAGATCCCACTCAAGAGAGTTTTATTCCTTAATCTGGTTTTCCTCCTTTTTAAAACTCCTTGCCATGTAGTTTCCCATTCGTTACAATACGCCTCCCCTGACAGTGTGAATGAGGGTCTTCTTGTTGGCGACACCAACAAACTGCTGGGTGACACATTATCTGTTGTAGTGTGCCATTGCAGCAGAATGCTGCCTTTTGAGCCTAGCAGTATTGTCTGAGCTTTCACCCCCTGGCTATCTGCTGTGCTCTGGCTTAAGGCTTATCCTCAGGACTCCACTGTGCTGCTGGGCCAAGGAACACAAACAACTCTACCCTTGTACACCTTTTTATCGATCTATCTACCCATCTATCTACTAATCTACCCATCTATCTACCCATCTACCATCTATCTACTCATCTATCTACCATCTATCTACCCATTTATCTATCCATTTATTTACTCATCTATCCATCCATCTATCCATGTCATTCTATCTACCAATTTATCCATCTATATACTCATCTTTCTACCTATTTATCCATCTATCTGTCCATCAATCTACCCATGTATTCATTCATCTATCAACCCATTTATGATCTATATGCCATCTACCCATTTGTCTATCCATCTATCTACCCATTTTTCTATCCAGCTATCTACCCATTAATCTGCCCATCTATTTATATCTACCCATTTATTTATCTGCCAATCTTCCCATTTATCTATCAGTATATATACACCCATCTTCTATCTACCTACCCATCTATCTAACCAGCTCAACATAAAGTAAGACAATCCTCTCTTTTCTTATCTAAATATTTATGTATTTATCACAGCTGATGTTTTTCTGTTCCATATTTTCTGCAACATGACATACATTGCTACCCAAAAAATTCTATCTTGAGCTCTGACTCTGATTCAACATTTAAGGTTTTATATCAGGGGTTTTAAAATCATAATAAAGCAGGAAAAAAGCGATCGGCTACATAAAAAGGTTGCCTTGTAATGATTCTCTTGCTCTGTGAGAGTTGCAAATTAGGGACCTATTTTGGATTTTGTAGCAGCCATCAGAGCCTTGTATGAATGAGAGTTCCAGCTGTGCGGTACAGAGCAAAACAAACTTGCACATTTTGCTGCAGACATCTTCCAGGCTACAATACATATATTTGGTTATTTTTAAGGTGTTTACATTGCAGGATTTAGTTTTGAATGGGGACTTTACCTTACAGTGCTGTGAGACCAGTTTGAAAGAGCTTGTTAAAATAAAAATATATTATTTTTTTCTCACAAACATGCAAATCTGCTTGTTATTCTTTGGTAGTTTAAATATTCAACCTTGAGAATCTGAATAATTCTCATCCTGCCACTATCATGGTTTGCTGCAAAAAGCTTTTGGTGTCAATGAAAACACATCAAAAATAACACACACGCGTTTGTCTTTCTATCCTTATTAGGACAGTTCATTGACTTCTATTTATTTCCTGTTGTTTGTAGCCCCACCTCACCCAAAACCTAACCTAACCTAACCTAACCTAACCTAACCTAACCTAACCTAACCTAACCTAACCTAACCTAACCTAACCTAA
>JARVGW010000815.1:7555946-7591069 GCA_031762495.1 Anablepsoides rubrolineatus
TGGGTGTGGTGCTGGTTATAGAGTCTGACAGCTGCAGGTAGGAAGGATCTGCGATAACGCTCCTTTGTGCACCTCGGCTGCAGCAGTCTGTCGCTGAAGGAGCTCTCCAGTTCAGCCACAGCTTTCTGCATGGGGTGGGAGACGTTGTTCATTAATGTTGTTTTAGTCAGATGTTATTAGGAGACAGAACTCCCAATTTCTACACAAGTGTTTTCAACATTAAAAAAAAATTCAGAAAAGAAAAAAAAAAATCAAATAAACCACCTCCTCCACTTGCTCACCATCAATAAGGAGCAGAACATGGTTGAAATTCACTCACCCCACTATACCCCCTTTGTTTCATGGCAAGCCCTGATAAAGCCCAGATACCTGATTGAAATTCCAGTGTTGCCTTCAAACTTGTCCTCAAGTTCCAGCTGAAAAGCCACCATATATAATTTCCCTAATCACACTTTTAATAGCAGTGGAGCTGTCAAAAACTCCAAAATAGGGTAATGCACATATTGGCTTAAAAGGAGCTCGCTCGGACAAACTCAACAATGTGTCAGAAATGTCACTCAGTGAACAAATTGCCCTCTATTGTTGTTGTGTGACACCTGTGACTACCTTTGTACAGCCAAGCTATAATTAACAACTCAAAGATGTAGATGGGAAACAGGAATGCAAATCGTTTGCTTTAAAATGCTGTATTTTTTATTTATTTATGATAATCTGGTATTAGTGGTTTATTGTTTGTGTGTCTGCACTGCAGGTATGTCACCTTGAAGTAGATTTCTTTTGCTTATAACCTTTTTTAAACTACAATTATACAAACGAGTACAGAAATGCATTCAGCTGTGAAAAATAAACAGGTAGAACATGAAAGAAGAGAGAAAAAAAAACAGTTCAACATGTATAAAAATTACTGACAAATTCAGAAAGGATGCAATGCTTTGCACAATCACAGACTAGAGGCAGACATTTAACAGCCAAACAAACCTTTGGAGGTTTTAAATGTTTGTTTTGCTCATATTTTCTGAAGTTCTTCTGTTAAAGGGACCTTTTGGGATAATTTGGAATACATGTGGTGTAATTAAGTTTAAGATGTGCTGTTACAGAAACAGATGCCTTGTTTGTGTAATTGTCTTATTATCATAAAAAATACCAGCTTTCAATATCAGTGTTGTTAAAATATGAAAAAATAATAACAGCTTTTCTTTGTCAGATAAATTTCTAAAGAAAAAAAGGCTATCAATCATGATCATTAGGGTTTGCTGTGATTGCTGGTCTTGTGTATTATTATGTTCTACTACCCATGATTTTGTATTTTATGCCTCAATTGTTGTTTTTATGTTGTTCTGCTCTCCTCTCACATCAGATCCTCAAAGCCTAATTACCAGCAACACTTTCCCCAGAGAAAACGTGTCTTAATTTCTGTACAAATGTCATTTTAGGACAAGCACTTGTATGTTATATTAAAATGAAAATAATCGTTGACAAATCACAGTGTGAGATTCGAAAATTAGAAATATTTTCAGCGTGAAACTGTCAGGAACATATCTTAACACCATTTTATCACTTTGGTAAACGAGTAAAAAAAAATCAATTAAATTAAAAAAAAGTTGTAATGTTTCGTTACCATGACAGCTGCTGTTCAGGAACTCCTTTATTTTACATTGAGAATTAAAGGAAAAAATAATCTGTTTTAAAGGAGAAATGCAAACAGAGCATGTTGCAATGAGCCATTTCTATTTTAGTCATGCTCACAGAGCATATTAACAATTCTTTGGCTAAAATACCTCCCCCACTTTCCCACCCACTTGAGGTGATAGTATGTTTTTGTTTGTGTGTTATTTTCAGCACTAGCTGTAGTTCACTGTTGAATTTATCTTTTTGGCTGCATTTATGTCATACATTGTTGTCATCATTTGAGAAGCTAAAGTCATCATAATGTTCAGTAAAAACAGCCTGTTATGTAATTCCCTGTTTGTGCTTCTTTGTCTGTCTGTTAGCAAAATATCTTATGAACCACTGAATAGACTTTAATGAAACTCTTAAAAAAGTAACAACTGAAGGTACATCTATAATTCATTAACATTTGGAGTCAGCAAAATTCAAGATGGCTGCCATAGCTAATCTGCCTTAGCAAGCGAAAAAACGACTATAACATGGTCACATTTAAAGATAATGAGCTAAATTTGTCATTGTAGTAGCAGATAGTCATCCCGAACATAAACTCTTAGCACTTACTCATCTCTCACATCAGATCCTGTTGATGGTCATTTGTAAGGTTTGACCAAAACAGCTCAATTTTGTCTAAAACTCTGTCACGAAAAAGGAACTGGTGAAATGCAAGTCTTTGAATAAATGCTAGATTTTTTTATTTTCGTCTGTGTAGGTGTGTGAGGAGTGCTTCATTTGCAAAAACTGAACCATCTAAAATCAGTTTCATACCATCTGTAAGACCTAATTTGGAGATTAATTGAGCCTAGTTTGGAAAAGACAGGAAACAAATTAATTCTTCTGGAAAAAGCCCAACGTCTGCAAAAAGAGTGGACGCTTACGATTCTTTGGAAAGTATTCATTCTTTTGAAAACCGGACATATGGTTTAAAAGTCACATAAATAAACCTCCAACCATGAATCCACTGGTGCCACTGCTGTGCTCAAGAGCCAGACATAAAACTTCATAAAAAGCCATCAGGAAACTCTTCAGTCATGGTGCCTGATTTTAAAACTTTTTACAGCACGTTACTGCCAAAGACGAGAATAGAAACGATTAAAAAAAGAAAAATGGCAGAGAAAAATAGATGGTTGCCCAGGAAACATTGCTGCTTGACTCCCAAATATGTTTAATGTGAGATTAAAAATAATGTGAAAAGGTGGAATGGGGTCACAGCAGGTGCTGACTGGAGCTTGGCTGCTCAAGCAGGATGGTGCTAATATCTGCTCAGCAGCCAATAGAGTATTGATCGGAAGGTGAAAAGCTTGTGATTGTGCATGTTGTCATGACACTTCTAGAACCGTCTGTCTTGGCAGCATGGGGCAAAACAAGTTCCCGGTGAGGTGAACAGTACAAACCCTGTGTATACACACACACACACACACACACACACACACACACACAAACACACAAACACACACAGAGTCAGCAAGAGATGCTTGATCGTCGTGTTACTGACAGTTCAGGCTCCCAGATTCCTGGTCGTGCGGTGTGTGTGTGTGTGTGTGTGTGTGTGTGTATGTGTCAGCGGTGAGTCTGCTGAAGCTGAGATAGACACTCAAAGCTCAGCAGGCGCAGTCTTATTTATATTCATTATATAGATTTATCCTGACTCATCATGGAGCAGGAAGGAGTATTAAGATTGTTGATGCACATCACAGTGTGAAAAAAAAATCCTCTTATAAACCTTGTCAGTGATACCAATGTAAAAAAAAAAAACATTCATCTGACAGTTGGTTGTAAAACAGTGTTTGCTTAGAGATTTCATTTAACACCCCACAGACACAGTTACAATCATATATGTATATAAATATTAGGATTGGGAGTCTTTTCATTTTTGATGCAGTGTGCTGCTGGTGGCTGATTCTGTCCTTTAACTGCCTGGTAATGTGAGCTTGTGCATTTGCTGTGTCCACGTGAAGCTCATGTCAAGTTCGGTCTTCCATTCGATAAAAAACAAAATGAGTCCAAATCTTTGCCTTCAATGATTACAGGACTGGTTGAATCTCTCTTCCCTCCATTTTTGTAGTTTTCTCTTTGTTTTGATGCTTTCCATGCATGCGTATAGGTTCCTGTGTGGTGACGTCAGGAAAACTCATGTAGTTACAAAATGGAAACCGACAGCCTTTGGATTTGTTAATTTTATTAATTAAAATTTTTTTTTATTGATTTTGGGACATTTTATATAGATTCTGAATTGTTGAAAATGACAATCACGATTCCTTGTTATGGGAATCAATTTTTTTTGGCGCATACATGATCCATCACATCCACCTGAGGATTATCGTAAAATGGTATTTGGAAAAATAGCCAGCTATTGCGCACTGATTACTATGTTTGCAATTGCATTTTCTCAAACTATAATGAATAAATACCACATCAGTGGATCATTTGAATGAACTGCCTGAAATATAATCTTAAATAAGTTTTTGAAGCCCTTTATTTGAGCAGTAACATCAACAAAAAAAACATTTTGAGCAAAAACATCTTTAAACTTTTATATTTTCCCTGTGTGCAAGCAAAGCTTTCTTTTTCCTTTTGGGCTTATAATATAATATAATATAATATAATATAATATAATATAATATAATATAATATAATATAATATAATATAATATAATATAAATAAACTATTTGCAGTTTCTCTTTAAAATGACATAAAAAATGAAAGGAACCTAAAAAAATAGGATTGAGACCAAATAATAATGTGATTAACAAGTCGTTATCATTTTTAAAGCAGGTATATAAATGTAACTTAAAAGCCAGAAATTTGAAAATGTGCTTTGGTCATTTTGAACAAAATTGACTTAATTCTCTGTTTAACGTGATGGGTCACATGTACAGCCTATATATATATATATTGCTTTTTTTAACCTCCACAATCCCGGTTCATCCTTGGCCACAGTATCCAGATGTCTGAAGGTACCACCTTGATCTGTTCAAACAATTATACACAAGTATTAATGTCCTGCCTGCCATCATATCGCTCAGGAAGTTCTGTGTTCATGTAATGAAGCTGTTTTTGTGTGAAATGTGCATATCAAAGCAAAAGATGCTGGCTGACGCTAGTAAGAGAGTGTCATTATCCACAGTGAAATGAGTCTTGTACTGACATGGGCTGACAAGGCCACTCAGTGAGGAAAGAAGCCATTACTCTGAAAGCAACAGAAAAAAAAGCCAGATTGCAGTTTGCAAATGCAGACAAGGACGAAGACTTTAAATTCTGAAGACATGTATTGTGTTCCGATTAAGATGAAATTGAACTGCTTCTCAATAGTTAGTCACATTTGATAAAGTGTATGTAAATATCTGGTTTCAGCACACACACACACACACACACACACATACACATATATAAATTTGTATAATAACTGCACAGAATGAGTACAAGACCTGCTTTTATCAAAACCACCTCAGAACAGTCTGATCATTCGTCTGAGTTTGCATTCCACGCTGCCAATCCCCTGCCCTGGTTTCTATGAGATGAAACAAAGCAGCCACACCATATCGTACAGGAATGTTTCATCAGATCAGAATAACAACTGTTCTTTCTGCAGCCACAACCCACACTATAGAAAAATTCACAGCTGCCTGTGTTTAAAGGTCTATTAATTCCAACCATGACTGCTGACAGATGAAACAGCTGGCCATAAACTATCTTGACAATCTTGTGTGATGCGTGAAATAAAAAAAAAAAAGACGAGAGTCGAAGAAAAAGGACAGTTATAGTTAGGCAGTTTGATTTCTGCTTCTTCTGTCGTCGCTTATGCCTGCGTTTCCCTAACTGTGCCAGAGACATCGCATCAACAGAGGAAGGACAGGGAGAATATTTCATTTCGTAACTGTTCACTTAGGACTGTTTCTCAAGGACTACAGGTAGTTTAGGTTTGTCTTTTTTTTTTTTTTTTTCAAGACTTGCGCTCTACTTCCACTGACATGAAAAATTAAATAAGTGGAACAGCAACAGTATGTTTCATCTCCTCTCTGGATGCTTTGTTTGTTCCAAAAAAAGTAGTTAAACTATTTCTGAACTCAAACAAGCCCCTCACATCAGGAAGAGTTTGCATTACATGTAAGACATTAACGATGCATTTAAAGACTATCCTTGAAGATGCTTCCCCTTCCTGTCCATGAAACCAACAACTCGTGGGAGCAATTGAAACATCACCCTTCTTTTCATATCATGTCTGCATAAATCCCTCTCTGCAAGGTCAGACAGGGATTTGCACCTGGCCCTCATGTCTCTTAGCTTGCCCGTCCTTGCTTTAGGCGCAGATTATCGCCATATACCGGCTACTGCTAAAGGCTACTTTGTGGCTTTGGTGATATGCAACCAAAGTCCTTTCTTTACTTTACAGATAAAAAAAAATAATAAACACAAGCAACAAGACATTTACAGGAGCTCCTTGAAGGATTTCCAACAAAAATATACATCAGTGCAGCAGAGTTGGAGGCTGTTTGAAGAGCTTTAAGTTTAAACGTTTTATCAGTGAAGATGGCATCTGGATTCTTGTTTATATGCTCCTCTATTTCTTTTTTTTTTATCACATGCTATCTGGTTGATATAAATTGGTCTTTCGGGAGCCACTTCTTGCACCATTTATTGGGTTGTTTCTACCAAGGCGTTCAGTCGGACAGCCCTTCAAGGGTTCGATATGTGTGATATAAAGCTTTGGGTGTACTTGCCGAACCCTTTGATGCGTGTCCCCTACGTGGTTTGAATTTGCTTGGATTGAATAGTGATATCATGAACACAGCAGAAGCTCTCGGAGTTTTGCAGTAGTCTATAAACAAGTTGTGTGTGGTTTGATTGGAATGATGATTTGGGACAGATTAGAAGCATCAGGCAAGGCATCGCTGCAAGCAATCTAAACAATAAGTTGCAATAATATGTTTCTGCAGACACAAATAACCTCGGTTTCTTACCCATCAAAACAGCTCCATTTCCCTTTC
This sequence comes from Anablepsoides rubrolineatus, assembly GCA_031762495.1. Classification (NCBI taxonomy): domain Eukaryota; kingdom Metazoa; phylum Chordata; class Actinopteri; order Cyprinodontiformes; family Rivulidae; genus Anablepsoides; species Anablepsoides rubrolineatus. The sequence goes on from JARVGW010000815.1 coordinate 7,562,601, forward strand.
AAATAGTCATATATCAATGTTTTGCAGAAACAGCTAGTAATATGTTTTGAGCAGGGTTCTGGAAATGTGTATTTTGCGTGACTATTTTATGCTTTTTTTTACCCTATGATCTTGATTCCTGAAATCTCCCAGTTTGGGAGCTTTAGCTTAAATAACAGTGGAATTAAACCAATAAAATAATGAACTGATTTAGAATTTACAGAAAAATGTTAAATGGCATGCCAAATGAGAAACAGCAGTAGTCTGATGTGGGATTTGGTTGCAGACATTTGAGAAAAATCAGTCTGATGCTGTCGATCGCTAAAAAGAAAACACTTGTGTATGTTGCAGAAGTGTTTGCTGTAAGCTCAACATTATGTCAAAAATATATATTTTCAGTATCAAGGCTGTGTGTTTGTGACCAGTGAGGTACTCAGTTTGATCAGTTAGAAAATTGTTCCTGCATAAGTGGATGGCTTGATGGAGTACAAGCACTCATGACAATTCGGAAAAAAATGTAGCTTCTCAGAACATTTATCCAAACTAAAACCACATGAAAGAAAAACTTTAACTTTTTTTAATCAAAACTTTATTTTTTTGTTCTTTTCTCTTAGTAAACGTGACAGATTTGCAAACAAAAATATAATAAATTGCATCATCACCCGACAAGTATTTTGGTCAATATTATAGTAAAATAGAAATGAACAGAATTTTAGAGTAAATGCTGAAAAAGTAACAAAGTAAAAAATTATTTAAAAAAAAACTAAAAAAGTGAGAAAACAATGAAAATAACTATATTAATGAACTGCCAAATACTGTAAACAGTAACTGTAAATGTCTACCTTTAAAACCAATAAGATAATATATTGGGCTTCATGAGGAGAATTATTGTTTCTGTAAAAGTACAGCTGCACATGAAAAAATACTGGCTCTAATGTTGCTTGTCTTTTTATTGTAGTTAATTGGACTCTTGCTAATTAGAAAGTCTGATCCTGTCTTCTTTTCCCAAAGTTTTCAGCAAATGTAGATTACAGACATAGTCTGCTTGTTCAAATATTACCTAATAAAACAACTTTTTTAAGAAACAGAAAAAAATATTACTGATAGTAACCTGTTTATTAGCAAATGTTTAACACTTTTCTATCTTGTGGAGGCAATAATGTTGGCTTTTGTTTGTCTCAGTTCAATGAAATTGATCTGAATTCTAAGTAGGAAACAGCTGATAAACGTTTCCTACAAATTTCTTGCAAAAAATGGATCCGAAACTAAGGAGCATCAAGCTGTTATTGTTTTATTTATTTCTCTAGAGGCCCAGGGAGGACTCTGCTGAGAGTCCCAGTGTGGTGAGGTAAAAGTCATCCAGCAGTGGCCTCCGTCTGGCATTTTACCCAGAGTACATCCTGTGGGAGCAGGAGCTTTGGAGCCGGCTGTGTGACCACATCAAACAATGGCTTTTTGTTGTAAACAAAGCCAGGGCAGCTTGCCGGGGGCCTCTTTCTCTCGTTCTCTGTCTCTCTGCTGCCGCTCACAGCCCGAACCCAGCCAGCCTGCCTGCCTGCCTGCTGTAATTCTGGACCGTCAGACTCACGCTCACCTCAAGTCTCCACTCCGTTTGTATTTGAACAGAAAAACCGTGAGCCTGGAAAGGTAACAGGCAAAGTCAAATTCATCAACAGCAGCGAAGCAAGATAAAAACTAAAGGTTTGCCTCGAGAGGTAAACAAATCACCTGAACAGTTGTTTGCCTGGCCGGATGTGTAATGTCCTTATGTTGGTTTATTAGTGAAATTGACTGCTGCTTAACTACCAGTTGTGCATAAAACATTTAATGTTCAATCCTTTCCCCAAAGCACACACTTTCATTACATATAAGTATGCAGTTTATACGGGTTTTTTAAAAATACGGAAAAAAAAAAACAATATTTATTTGCGTTATCTTGGAGCAGATGTTTTATTTAGGCTTATCTTTCTTTTTTTGGGGGGGGCTTAAATGTCCTCTAGTTTTTCCACCAAACAGCCACATTCTTCATTTAAGTTGTAACTGAATAAAACATTATTTGCTGATAATACGACAAAAGCGGAGAGCAGCATCTACAGTGAATCAGTCAAGTATGACGTGAAGCTTTTAGTCTGGCTGGCAAACTGTTTAGCATATAGAAAGGATGGATTGCCTTAATTATTTGTCCTCTTGAGGTTGTTTTTTTTTTTCAAATTTCATTGCTTTGATTTTTTTTGTATCGCCTTTTAAGTTACATTTTAGAAGTTTAATGAAATAGTTTTCTATATTTCTTATCTTAAGTATTTTTAAACTGCTATCAAATAAATGTAGTAATGACTATATATCTTAAACTGAATTCTTTCAGCTGTAGATTAAAGGAGTAAGTGTCTTTTTATTTTTATTGTATTTTTCTTTAGAGGCATTAGAGTTAGAGTAAATTCGCCTGGCTGTTTTTCTTCAAAATGACTCTCTTCTCAAATGTTCCTGAATCACCAAGCACTAGGAACATTTGCTGACATCTGCACTATCAGACAACAGAAAAAGGTCACAGGATTCTTTAGTATTCTCTCATCATTTGCCGTTCTAAAGATTGAAAAGTATCAGAAGTAAGATAGACAGGTTTTTGCAGCAGCGCTCATATTGCGAGGCAAAGATGAGCGGGCCGTGTGCACATCAAAAGGAGATTTAAAAACCCTATAATAACTGGAAAAGTGTGTGAACTCCCTATATACATATAGACTCCTCAACACTGCTGCATATAGGACAAAAGTTACTCATTATAACTCTAAATCACTGCTTTTATGCTTCAGATTAGCTTCTGAAGTATGAAGATTCTGTTCAATTTAAGGGCGGCACGAGAAAAATAAAGTTTGCATTTCCTGCGAAAATGCAGTGTGAATGCTTAATGCTGAAAACTTTTTTTTGCTGAATAGCTAAAAAAGCTTTGACTTGCCAAAAAAAAAAAGCTGATATTGGCACAAAAACCCAAACAGCACATTTGCTGAATTAAGCAGTAAGAAGCTGAAATGAAGACAAAAAGGTGAAATTAGTTGAAAAAAGCTCAAATTAGCTAAAACAACACAGAACAGTTGAATTTAGCAGAATGCAGCCATAAAAAGCATAAAAAAGCTGAAAGCTCAGAAAAGTTTAAATTGGCAGAAGAATAGTGGAAAAGGTCAAAATGATAGCCTAAAAAGCAGAAAAAACAAAAATCAGGAAAATGAAAACTGAAGAACCCTGAAATTAGTAAAAATGAGTTTAAAAAAGCAGAACCAGAACAAAAGTTAAAAAGTACAGTTAATATTTATTAACATTTTGAAGGGTTTTGAGGATGTTGATGACAGCTCCACTCATTTTGAATGAAAAAGAAAAATAACAGAAAAAACTAGATATCACAAAAAAGTATAAGATCCAAAAGTCATAGCTGGGTTGTCCTGAAGTAGCTGAATGTTTTGACATATAAATTGTTGAAGTAGCACAAAACTTGGGGAACAAAATACATGCAGAAAAATGTGCAGAAGAAAAATGGATCTCAGTGTGAATGCTTCATGAGCATTCACAAAATAAATCTTTAGATTGCCAACTTTTAATTGCCCACTACTAAAGGCAAAACGCCGATAATGTTTTTGCCCATGTCTGTGTCCATTTGTTTACACCGTTGGCAAAACATCTTATGAATCACTGAACAGATTTTAATGAACCTTTCAGAAAGTAATCAAGTAATCTGGGTTTAAATTTACAACTGATTAACTTCTGGAGTCAACTTGATTTAAAATAGTCGCTAAAGCAAAGCAACCTCAGCAAACACAAAATAACTTTAACTCAGTCAGTTTTACAGATACTGGTGTGGTAGTCACTGTGAGTCATCCCCAATTTATTTTTATAGAGAAATACCAGAGGTATATAAAGTACTTCAAAGAAATAACTAAGTAAAAGTATAAATACCTTAACAGTAAATGACTTTAATAAAAACAAATTTCACTGATAAGAAAATTGTTTTAAGTAAAAGTCATTAAACTGCTCACAATTAGCAGGAAAGTACTTTTACACAAACACTAAGAAAAGAAGTGTTAAATTTACTTAAAAAGGCTGGTTGCACTCAACCAAGTTAAGTAAATTTAGCAATTTACCGCTTGGCATTTGTTCAATTTGGTTCAACAAAAAAAATTACTTATGTATTGTAACAAAGCAATAACTAATTGTGCAAGATGTGCTTATAAAACCTTTCCATTCTATTGTGATAAACTATGTGCTTCTGTTAGCAAAATATTTCATCAACTTACCACAGATGACCAACCATAAAAAGGCTATAACTCAATCAACACAAATTTGTTGAAATGCTACATGTTATTTTTAAGGTTTAACCAAAACAATTCTGTCATATCTCAACATAAATTAATCTTCGTCTAAGACTCTGTCATGAAAATTAGTGCGTTTTAGTTTTTTGTTCCAAAACAACTGCCGGGCCGAACTGATGAACAAATGTTCCTTTAGTTTACGCTGATGTTAGCCACCTCTGTTTCAACAGCTAGCTCTAACTTGCTACAGCACAACATTGCTCATACTGTCTGTGCGGCACAATATCTTTTTTTATACACTCTGAAAAGGTCAGATTCAAGTCTTAACTCAGTTTGGCTCAGATATGTCGATGCAGCATTTTGCTTTGTAGGGCAGAATAGAAGTTTTCAGTGTGGTGATGCAGTTAACACACCAGCTGGCCACAATTACACCTAATTAATTACCGACACTTAATATTTACATAGAAGTGCTACGCTATAGAGTTGTCGAACACTTAAAACCTGTTTTAGGATCTGGTGTGATTATGTGCATGCAACTTCTGTCTGAGCTCATGTGTCTGGTCAAGACTCAATTCAATGTGACAATGCACTGTTTTTATAGTAGAGCTTGTGCTTATCCGGGTGATTATCACCTCTTTATCCCCAGGGGTTTTGATCGCACATGGTTGATATAGACCAGTGATCACACTTCAGCCAAGATAATGAAATGGTTTTAAATACGCCACTAATCGACATCTATTGGTGCGAGGGCATCAGCTGAAATTCTTGCCTTGCTATTATCACAGCTAATAGTTCTGATCAGAAAGGAAAACAGGAAATGTGTCCCGGGAGCCCCAGAGACCCAGTTTGTGTTGTTCTGTCATGACACCTACTTGTATCTACACATATATTTTACCCAAACTAATATTCCGCCCGCATCTCAGTCCAAGAGGAATTTTGCCGAGCTGTTTAATTGCAGGGCTTGCAGATAATTGTTTCATTAATTCTAGCTTACTCCCATTGTTCCTGACCAGGCGCACGGGTCCAGGCCTGTGCAGAGTTTGGCAGTAGTTTTTTTAAATGAAGGGGAAATAGAACAACCTGCTTCACTGCCCCCGCTGATCCCTCGGGTCTTAGCTAGTTTTTCTTTTCTCTCTCTCATACCCAGCGTGTCAAGGGCATTCCCCATTTCCGAGCTCCTGGAAACATGCAAAGGTCAATCATTCTAAGAGCCAGGCGGAGGAGCTCAGCGGGGGAGCAGATTTACGAACTCCTCTAATATTTTCTTTGACAGACTGACGACGACGTTTGTTCTTAATAAAAAGCTGCAGCTGTACCAGTCCTGTATAAAAATTATTTAAGAAAAATCTCCCCTGTAAAAGGAAAATGTACACCGTAATGTTCAAGCATCATTTGTTTTGTGTTTGGCAGAAGGGTGGATTAGCATCCCGTTAACATTTATATCCTTATTCTGTTTCATATGAAGTGGAAATTATGATGGATTGAATTCTGAGCGAGTACGCGAATGCTAATCACACCACTTTGAAATCCACATGCTGACTGCTGAAGGGGAAACAGACTCCTATTGACTGTATTTGAATCCATTGGTGGTGCTCCAGTCTCAACACTGAGAACTGGGGTTATAAAGTGTGGCGATGGGAAGTACACCACAGGGCAGAGGCCACTGGCTTCACCACTATTTGGAGCGCTGTTGTGTGTCTTTGAGGTTTAAAAAGTTTGAATTAGATTTGCTCCAGCACTTCTCCAGCTGGGCAGCATGCAAATTGTCAGTAAGGGACTATGCTAGAAAAGTTAAAGCCCTCTAGTATCTGCTTTACAGCCATAAATACCAGCTTTTTTATTTTTATCTTCAACACTCAACGGGTTGTCTATAAATTTTCACATTGACATAATAGGTTTGTCTTTTTATCTAGCGAACAGCAGAGAGAATGTAACCATGAGAGCATATCCTGTTGATAAAATCTGCTTCTTTTCTTCTTTTTTTTTCATTTGAGAGTATTACTCCAGCAAGAAAATATTTTTCAGCATCTTTTTGTTCTTGAAGGAAAACAGGATGCTGAGGCTTTCCATTCATGCGCAGTTATTCAAACTAAAGAGGGAGAAAGGAAAAAAAAAACTTCAATCCCATCTGTGTACATTTTAGCTGAACATATTTCAGCTTTGAATAACAGAGTAATTTCTTTGTGCCACCGCCAGGTTCACGGCAGTCAGCATGTCTGGTTTAGCCTGTAGAGGCTGGGCCATATTTTACTCTGTGAAACAACAATCCTCCCGTCATGCCTGGTGGCCATTTTTTCCTTGAACTGGAAAAACACGTAAAGGAGCGGAGGGGCCTCTGTCTAGTGAGAGAGAGAGGCGGGGGGGGGGGGGGGGGGGGGGGCGGGGGGGGGGAAAAAGAAGGGGAATCATTTATTATTCAAATGAAACGAGGTCCAGCAGATGGTGGGAGAGGGGCCGAGGGCTTGGGGCTGAAAACCTACTGCTCTCTACCTCTGTGATTTCAATCAGGCTGTGACGAAATAAAAAGTTCAAAGGGAATCAGCGATCGTGACAAATCTCATTAGCATATTTCCAATGAGCAGCATTAGAGGCAGGGGGGTGGTGGTGGGGTGGTTGTTGATGGTTTATCCCTTGCAGGAACTAATCAATGTATGCTGTCTACACATGATACTACAAGCTTCGTACAACTGAATGCACAAGAACTTTCTCCCGTCTCAGCTTTTATTTCAGACACGTGTAGGTGGGGTTGGATAAAAGTTAATAACAATTCAATAAAAATGCCTAGCTCAGACGTTAACCTAATTTAAAATAAAAAAATACAAAACTAAAACTAAATAAACAGAAAACTCTAATCTTGACAAAACTAAACTTTAGTTCATTATCTGTAATTTCTTTGTCTTAAGACATGTTTACAGTTTTTAGTGTAAGCTTTTTTTTATTCTCAAGTGCAATATTTCTTTTTGTCATCCTATGTATAATATCAAGTGCTGCTGACTATTTAAATTTTCCCTATTCTAATATAGCAGTAAGTCTTATATGACATGTACAGTTAATCTTTTACCTATTTTGTGCTAAATGTAAACTGTCTGACTGTAGAATAGTGAAATGGGGACAAACCATATTTACAAATTCACTCACCAGATACAGATTTTTTATAGATAGTGCTGGAAGCTGTCTGACTCACAGAGGTCCAGACGGAGTGTATATACGTAGGCTTTTTGTTGATAAAATGAAAATAGAATAAATAAATAAATAAAAACTCTCTTTGGTGGGTTTTGAGTTTTAAAGCAGCCACGTTAGTTTACGATCCTCCTTCGTCGGCTTAAAGTGCAGTGTGTAGGGCACTGGGCATGGACATGCCTGTCTTACTTCTTTTTGTTCCAGGCAAAATGTTTCTAAAGCATTTGTCTGTCTTCTTCAGTTGTTGCAGCAGCCAACAAAAAGTTGAACCCGAACCTGTGATCAAACTGTTCAAGCCATAAGCAAAAACAAACTGGTTTTGTTGTTATCATAAGCAATGAATGACTCTCAGAAGGAACAAATCTCTGGTTCTTGTTTTGCATGCTGAAAGAGCGCTTCAGAAAATCTCTTTCTCTTTCTCTGTAAAATGGAATTATGTACATTATTGTGTTTTCTAAATTCAGTTGGCTGTGGTAGCCATTTTTAACTGGGCTGAAGTCAGATATTGACAGGATGTAGAGGCATATCTAATTATTATTTCCTGAAAGTTTTATTAAATTTTGTCAAGTGGCATGGGAAATATTTTGCTAACAGACAAACAGTTTACTTGGTTAATTGAACCATTTTAAACAAAGGTCTTGCACATCCTGCGATAAATACTGGAGCATAGAATGAATGGTTGTGAGTTTATTGTGTATTTCATGGACACAGGTGACCTGTCCATGGTGTACTACTGCACTCTGCCTGCCTCTCATTCAATTCTCGAGCCTGCACTAAACCCTGAACAGGACAAAACAGCAAAATGAATAACATAAAATGTTGACCAAATTACAGAAAAAAAACAACAAAGAAAAATGAATAAGTAAATAAATAAAAAAATATTTGGAATATGCATACTCAGATGAGGATACCATTCATGAAGAGAATGAATGAATGTTTAACTTCAATTCAAATTGAACACACATTATGTGGTTTATGTTTCCTTTTTTCATAGAGCTGGGAAGGTCTAAGTAAATGAAGTGTTGTAAAGATGAAAGAAAAGTCTGACAAGAATGAAGTGCAGCAAATGAGACCACATTTTACTGAATGGGTTATATTGTCCTCTAAGTATGTTATGACTTTTTTCTAATTTTATCACAGTCTTTTACCAGACTGAGCTCTGTCCTTCTAGTTGGAGACTACAGTTTTCGTGGTCACTGTTATTGTTACTAAGACAAGACTTTGGAGAGGTTGTACATTTTTTTGTATAGAGCGAGCCATTCAGAAAAGCAGGATCCTGCCACTTTGTTGAAAGGAGGGCTGGTATTGTACAACGGATGCACTTCTTGAACCCCAGAGTGACTCTATTTATTCAATGCACACTATTGTGGCATACCTTTGTGTTGAGCCATTTGCCTCAGTGCTATATAACACTGCAATGTGTGGGGTCAACCTGCCAAGGTTGGACTTGTAAAAGGCAAAAATCTCTTCGGTTGCCCTTCAGACACATAAGACTTCAGCACCTGTCAGGGGGTTTCTTAAGTGTTAGTCTGTAACCAGGTGCACTCAGCGAAAAGCAGCCAGCTTATCCTACATGACGTTTCATGTTATTTAGTGCTTTATTTTGTGAGAGGCCAATCTGACTTCTATTTAGAACAGAGCACCACTCCATCTCTGATTTGAAATATTAGGCTGGGAGATGCTCTCGCCCCCTCGGCTCGACTGTATTTCAAAAACTGAAATCTGAGTGAGTTATTCTGAAGTTCCCTGTGGTGCTGTTCTTTTGGACCACAACAGCCCACAGATCTGGCAGCAGTAGCTTTTTTTCCCCCCTCTCTCTCTGTGAAAATACAGAGGAGCATCCACCATTAAAAAACACAAGAGGCATTTGGTCAGGGAAGGAATGCAATAAAATGAATTTAAAAAAAGTCAAGTTTTGCTTTACCGAAAGGAGCCAAGAAACGTCCCTCAACCAAATGAGAGTCATAAAGGAACAAATAGATCACAATCGTTTTATTTATGGGGTTTAATGAAAGGAGTGGTCACATCCTGTCGTTGGGTTTTGGTTATCGCATAAGAAAGGAATGTTTTGTCTGCAAAGTACAAAGACTTAATCTGAATGTAAAATCATGAGGTTTTTTAATTCCTAATTTGGAAATTATTGTGAAAACAGTCGCAAGTTTGTAGTTTTACAAATTTTATTAGCATATTAATTGATTTAGCTTGGGTATTTAAAAAGAAACATCTTCCTTTTTGAAGATCTACATCTTTGAAAGAATGACGGAATAATAATAAGCTCTTTAAACAGAAACATTTGGGCCCTTGGCATTGCTTTACTTTGCTTCTTTGTTTGCTCAGATGAAAAATTATAGATTGATATTTTTTCCCATTGCTGGGAAAAATCCAGCTTTTGTTTTATTGCTAACAGTCATGGCTGTCTGATTTGAAGAGTAATGAGTGAGGACTTTCAAAGTAGAAGTAAAGCCAAAACACCAGGGTGGTGGTTCAGTCCCAGAGACTCTGGAGCACTTGGAGCCACTTCTTTCTGTCAGATAACCAGAGCTGTCGCTGACGCGTCTTGTTCCTTTCTGACACTCAAACAATATCTGTCTGTGAATCCCACTCTGCACAAGGAAGCACTTTGCTACAACACATTGTAAAATTCCTCTTTGCTCTTGCTTTATGTATCTTTAGTGATTAGAATGCGAAGGGACCACCATGTGGTGAGGAAAATACCTTCTCTTTCAACAGGTTCCTCTTTTTGCCTGCCTCCCACCCAAACACTCAAATGTACTTACTCTTCTCCTCTCTGAGACAGGAATAGAAGCAACTAAAGTGACATTGACGAGCCCACTGGGCCTGCAGGCTGACGTTAGCCCACCCTTGGATGAGGCTGGTGGAGGACCACCCATAGCAGTCAGCTATAAGCCACGGGTGCCTCGCCAATTTATGACACCTACAAGTCAAGACTGCGCTGTAAGCAAGTCGCTGAGTCAAACACATGCTCCACTTCTTCCTGCCTACATTCATTCACCCCCCCCCCCATTGTTCATAATACCAACACAATTCATTGTTACCACTACCCCTGTGATTGCTATACTGCAGTACAATAATCACACTCCCATTGTCTTCTATACTTATTATTCTGTGCCTTTTCTGTTCACAGCTCCGAAGCTGTTTGTGATACAAATACTGTTGATTCACAGAGCCTGTTTAAAAGCATTTTCCCACAGTGGAAGAGGAAGTATTAACATCTCTCAGTTATGCAAAAGACTAATAGCGCACAATAAAATGCCTTTTCTTTGAAAATGCTGAAGTCCTTTATGGTGCAAATGCACTTAAATTATTCTGGCGAAAAGTGTTTAAAAAGGTAGTGACTGCAGAGGACTAATTACTTGGATGTTAGATTAATGTAAAAACAGGTAATTAAGAACACTATCTATTCTTGGGTGTTTAGTTCATAACAAAATGGTAAAATGGATCTTGGCACAGAAATGATCTTTGCCAAGATTCTGTTTGGTAAAGTAACTTTTATTTGAAATATTAAAGTGCATTAAGCTCAGACATTAACCTAATTTAAAATAAAAAATACAGTATAGTATTACATAGTTTTGTTTAAAAAGTACTGTTTTTCTGAGATGTAAAAAAGAAGAAGCAGAAAATAGAATCACATGAAAGACACAAGACTTTACGGGATTTTTATACTGTCAAACCCAACTTTTATTGTACTCTGGTGCTATTCTATTCTATTCTATTCTATTCTATTCTATTCTATTCTATTCTATTCTATTCTATTCTATTCTATTCTATTCTATATCACTGATTTCTCACAATTTTTAAATATGATCACACCTATTCTCAAGAATGCATTGATTTGCCATTTTGGACACCCTATCTCTCCTAGCACCCATTGAACTTTTTACTTTTCTTAGTGTATATTGTCTTTGGTTGTATACAGTATAAAAACCTTTATATCCTTATGTTACACAAATATGAAAAGCTTAATATAGAAATGATCAAGGTTATATATTAAAATTTGTCACATATTTTTTATGAATGAATAATACTGATTCCATGAAGGGACATTACAGTTATTTGAAATTATGACCTTATACCGTAAAAGGCATCAAATCTATTCTGTCCTATTTAGCTCCATTGATTTTGTCGCTGTTTACAGTATCTATTCCATTAAAATGAGAATAACACACTCTGTCCTTCTTCTGATGACATAATCTGGTAATGAGTTACATGATATGGTGGAGTCAGTAGAAACTAATTTGTATTTATACATCTCTAATGAAAAATCCATTCATATACTGTTTAAAAGTACCAGTAATCAAGTGTCAATGAAGTTACTCTTGAAATTATAACCTGATTAATTTCATATAAGTTCAGTCCATTTACCATTTATTTTTTTATAATTACATACATACATACATACATACATATATATATATATATATATATATATATATATATATATATAGTTCAGAATTTAATGTCTGTACATATTTGAAAAACTATTTTGACTTAACAATACTTAATGACACATACTAAGTATATAACCTTGTTATGGTGACATGGACAGATTTAACAGATAATGTAATTAACACTTTCTATTAATCGTTATTTTTATAATTGAACTTATATAATTAGATAAGATTGCATAAATGAATGAAAACAAATGTTTTTATACTGAATAAAGTTGGTCAAGTAAGCTTTCAGACGTACTGACGTTAATCAGAAGAACTCGTTCACTGCAAAAAAGAAGTGGAATTAAGACCAGACCAGACGTGGACGAGACTTTAATCCACAGCAGATTCTCCCCTCAGCTTGAATAAAGCTTTGCAGCGTAACTCTCCAGTGCGTCTACTTTTTCTGGTAACAAGCCCTCCTCTGTGACTGGGGAATTCATGAGCAAAGCCAAGGTAAGGGAAACCTTCCCTCCTTTCCTCCTCGAATGCAGGCGTGCAGCGCTGTGCTGGAAATGGTAGTGGGCGAACACAGGGGAGGTTTGGAGCCCCTCTCCCCCGCAGTCCGCAGCTTTTAACCAGCCTTTACCGTGTCTCAGTGTGCAAGCAAAGCAAGCCAAAATAGATAATGAGGAATGTCAGAAACAGAAAATCACCTCTACCAAGACCAAACTGTTCCAGAGGACTTGCTTGCATTCCACAGCAACTGTGAGTGATTTATTGCTCCCAAAAAAAAACAAGCCTCCCAAAAAGACATTGAGCTACACAGCTGGTTAATGCCAACTGGTTGTGACTTGTGATGAGTAATGACATCTCTTTGAGTCAGTAGCTTTGTTGTGTCGCATCTGCATGATGGATCATTCTTTTAAATGCTTTCTCAAGATGTGCAGATTATTCATTTCCCAAAATTATTCTTTGTTGTTATATAGGAGCCTATACGAACTATAAGAAGTGTTGCCTCTTTGTTAGGTCATCTATGTTATCACGTTTCTGCGCAGTCGAAGCAGCAGTTGTCCACTTTTCACTGTGCTCATCAACAGTAGGTCCAGGGTCCATACAAACTTAATTAAGAATCAATTTGAGCTAGTGTCAGACAGTCTGGCGCCTTGAGAGGGGTAAATGCTTTTAATATGAACATTTTATCGTTGTCTCACAGTCTTCCATTGTCTAACAGTCTGGCGTGTGTAAAATATCTGTCATGCAGCCTCAAGCCTGGATTCTACCACAGTAGCATATCCACAGATTTCAACACATGGCATGCACATGAAAAGGAAGGTAGAGAAACTGATAAGCAATCCCAGCTGAAAGCTATAAATCACGCAATATTCAAGAGCAAGAAGAGTTTGCTGGTAGCTGTGATTGGCATATATACAGTCTGCTCGCTGTTCGGTTCCAGCTCAGTCCCAGGACAAACGCCGTGGCATGAAATTCACTCCTGAAACATGTCAAACATGTTTGACGTAGACCCAGAAGGATGTGGTTGCTGCGAATGCTTTGAAAAAAACCGATACTATACCTATGCTTCCTCCCACTCCGCATCAATTACAGCCATCGGACTAACAAGGACACAGTGAATAGATAGAGCTGCATTATTATTATTATAATTTTTGTTATTATAACTGGGTCTTAGCACTTATCACAAGAATAAGAGCATCTTTTCAAATAAAAGTGAATGTTCTATTGAGGAGTTGGCCGTAAAAAATGCAACGAGGTCAGATCAGACAAACATGTTCAGTTATTTCATTTTTTCCGACATCAGATGTGGGACATTCGTGGTGGAGCTATCAGACCAATTACATGCCAGGTTGCACTGTGCACATGCAGTTTTCATAAACCTGTAGCATTCTGAATAACAAGACCACACAGTTCCTAAAACCTGTCAAACAAGAGCCTCTTTAGGGTGGCTCTTTCCATGCTGTCATAACTGAGCTGCTGTGAAATGCTGTGATTATCACTGGAGGCAATGCTGTACTGAAAAGAGTGCTTCTAAAAGATGAGTAGCAGCAATGGAACAAAGAAGGGTTTTCTGAAAAACATTCACCTGGGTATGAGATGGTGATTTCAGATGATTATTGACCAAAGAGCTAGGGTTGGCTGTTGACATTAAGTTTATTTAGAAACAAATTAGGTAGGCAGTGTTTTTTGACAAATATGATTAAGGGAAATTTGAGAAGGGCCTCTCTACAGTCACTAAGTGGGAGTTTTCTGTTTTGTGGGAGTATTTTGTCCAAGATATGATTGGTCTGTTTGACCTTTGTGGGCATAGTTTTTTAAAGAAATGATTGGCTGGATTGACTATTTTGGGTGGAGTTTGAAGAAGCCAGGGGTAGCTGAGGGTACGTGTAGCTCAGTCAAAATGGCCAGAAAGCACCTAGTCATAACGCAAGATAAGAAGATGCTGGCTGCACAAAATGTGAATGCCATACATGTGGAGGGAAGTGTCAAAACAGTCCTAACCCTCAACTTGCCCCACAAGACAAGTAAACTCAACGAATCACAGTTTTGCCAAATTCTGCAAATCCAAAAACATCCATCTTTATTCTAAACTCCACCTATTGCAATTAGGACAAACTCTGCCCATACATCAAATTTATCAACCACGATTAGGACAAACTACATCCACACACACAAGAAACTCCCCCTATGTACTGCAGTGCTCTGTGATGAGGAAGCTTACAGCCCAGAGGAGGAGCTAGTCCCAAAAGGCGGTTTTAGTCCCAACCGGTCGTTTTTGCTCCCCTGCCTGCTGCCTCAGGACACTACAGGATTTCTCAAACAAGCATGAATGAGTCAAAGCAAGACTTTGGGCATGTTTTTGATGAGAGGATAACATTATAACATGATATAAACTCAAAAAAGTTAATTTTAAGGTTTGGGGGGAAATGGCTATGTGTAAGATCAGGTTAACACTTACGGAAGCCTTAAACAATAATATCAACCATAAATATTTCAAGAAAAAGTCTTCCCAGTAGTAATTAATGCACAAGAAAGAAATGCAAATGAAAGAAAAATGTTTTGTGCTAAATATGACAAAGTAAAACTGTGATTGTTGGCATCTAAATAACAAAACGGTAGCGTGAAATTGGATCAGCCAGATGGACTCAGCAAGTGGGAGCTTCTACTATAAATAACCAGACCCTTTTAAATAAATTTGCTAAAAGTTTGACAATTAACCCAGAATGTTGCACCTCTACAGAGCATATATGTTTCAGAAAATCTATTTAACAACTCCTTTCCAAGTGAACCAATGTGACCAATGTGGCCAAGATTATAATGAGCTTTTACTGTTTGATATTTCTCTACAAGAAGTCCAACTCTGCTGTGTGTTTAAACTACCATCACTCTGCATCTTGTTAAACCTTAGCTGTGCTCTCTGCACAACCTGACCAGCTGAAGATTATTTCCCAGTTCACCACATGACTAACTTTTGGTGCAGAGGGATCAAACAAGTCTCCAAGAACTGCCACTCTATTACAGAACCCTCTTAAATTTGTGCTTTTTTTTAATCTTTGTTGAAAACTAATAATAGTTATTCTACTCAATGATCAGGTGTAAAAGATGTTTTAACATCAACCATAAAAAACAATGTTAACATCAGTCTCAGAAAGTTATTCTGAGTAAAAAATGTATATTATTTTGTGCAGACAATATGTCCTACTTTGTGAAAGGATCTGTAGAAATGTATCCAAATCTGAAAACTGCTTCACGGCTGCATATTTTAATCTTTAGAAGATTGACCTTCTTTAGTTTCTTATGATAAAGAGCAGAATACACACCAATTAAGTAGAAACTGGTCTATAAGCTTCCCCTTTATAGGTTGAATTTCAGAAAAAAGTGGTAGACAATGGTATTTAGGTTTCATAACAGGAGAACTATGTGTCATCCTGGTTTGGAGCCAGCATCAGTGCAGAGAAAACCCTGGGAACTGTGGGTAATGATGTCAGGACAGATTCGATTCGATCTGGCTCTGACTGATCTCTGAGCTTTGTTTTTAAATGAATGAAACATCAAACTGGACAATCTGGATGCGTCATTGTCTTTTTGTCCTTTATGGATTTTATGTTATCTCTTTCACAGAGCATTCTTTGCAATGAATGAAGCTAATTTGCCAAAACGCTCTAAAAATTATTGCTTCTAGAGCTAGACATACTGCATCTCACAATGACACAGGACTAGCTGATGCTGTCTTTCATTGTATTTTACAGATAAGTGCCAGGGTGTTTTTGAAACCTTTTACAGCATAGCCAGAGTAGGGTCTAATGTTCTCCTGTCTAGTCTAAACGCTCTGACGAGGACCTGAAGGAAAAGAGGCCATGGCACCTTTTAAAAGTCCTTACATTGGTAGCCTGTCAATTCACCCTTTGATTTGAACATTTTATGACTTGACTTTAATGCACTTTAAGGTTTCAGACCAGCCTATTTACCTTACATGTCTTCGATGAATTAACTGGTCTTTCAGGTTTTCTGTCAGCAGCATTTTATTTGTTCTAAAGTGCTGCAGGAAAACTTTTGATGAGGCAGCTTTGAGGTTTGAACTTTTCAAAGAGTGTGCCAAAACAAGAACAGCTGAAAATACCTTAACCGACTGATTTTAAAGTGGTACAGATCTTTTGTAGTGGGCTTCTAAAGGTTACACGCAATTATTATCTTACCTGTTGTGGATAGCTGCTTGAATGACCGTTTGAAGAGACATATTTCAATTCTGATCAAATTGACAAGCTAAATAGCTAGTCCAGTGTCTTAAAACAGCTCCAATCTAATTTATTCCATAGTGAAAACATTATTTATAAACTTTATTACTTTGACTTTTACTTTAAAAAGTTTTTTTTTAATAAAAGTCTATTAGACTAATGGAAGTCAAGCACAAATAGCAGCTATAGCTGTCACACTGCCGGTGCAGCCTGGAGGCACTTCCTGCAGGAATATTAAACTTTGGCTGGATTCATTTGTAATGCAAAGTTGCAAGTTGTGTAAAGGTTAAGAGCAGCAGTTCTCAAACTATGGATCTGAGTCTGGAACTGGACTGAACAAGTCAATCAGAACCCAATGCCCATGTTATATCACACTGCAAATTAATCCATTGGTATAATGCAATTAAACATATGTTTACTACTGTGGTTGAGTAGAGGGGTGTGGTTCCTTTAAGTGTATACAGAGGCTGTGTCCAAATTCAGGGGCTGCATCCTTCGAAGGACCCGGACTACCCAGTCTACGTGGGCTGGATCCTTTGTCAACTGCTAAAATCAGAAGAAGTGACTGTGAATTTGGATGGTCTAGTGAAATCCACTGAAGTTGACATGTTTGCAATTGTGTTTCGTGTAGCCAGTTTTTAAAACTTAGTATATTCTGGAGTGCATTGCTTAAGTAGTCCACGCTGTGCACGTTATTTGGTTGTCCACATAAAACCCAGCAGCTGAAGCAGGTTGCAGCTTTGGGCTCTAAATCGTGTAATTGTCAAAAGGACAGCAGGGAAGATTGTAATAGTGTTATATAAATGTGGAAATTAAAGAAATGTAGGCTTTGCAAACTAAGAGTGGATAAAGAAAAATGGGTTTATTTTGTTTTTGTCTTGTTTGGTTCCACATGTTGGTGTGAGTCTGCACTCTTAGCAGTAAGTGTGGTAAAAAGGTCATATTGTGACCACTGAACAAATGAACATTTAAGTCAGTTACTTAGATACACAAGCAAACAATTGTAGGCAAACAGTGCTTTTCTTTTGGTTATAAGTTGGAAGCAAGTTTAACAAGTTCCTCCAGACCTTTAACTTGATCTAGACATTAGATTTGGACTTTTGAGTATTTGAAAACTCCTGGTTTAGAAAATAGTGTTTGCACAAACCAATCCAGTAATCCAATTTGATCTTGTCCCCACTTAGACTAGCTCATCAAATTTATTTTTCTCTAAATTGAAGCTGTTCAAAGCGCCGTCTCCAGCAGGTAAGGGATTAATTGTTCATAACATTTCAGAGCTCGACTACTGTATACAATATATACCCTTATTCTCCATCATCTTTCATTTTGTTTTTCATTTGCTTACAAAGTCGATTCTGTTGCTCTAACCTATAAATAAGGTGCTGAGTTAAATGCACAAACATGACCTCAATCACCTCTTATGTTTTTTTATTAAAAGAAATACTGGCCTCACTTCTAATAATGAACTGCTACGAGTATTTACCACCTCAAAAGCTGTTAATTTTGAGAAGGTCAGCAGCGGGACCGGTAACCTTGGAATAATGTGGGAACATAGTGGAAATATGTGGGTGGAAGCACAGAAGGAATTATGTGAGGTGTTGGTAGGTTGCGCTACAAATAATTACCTTCTCCTTTTCATTTCAGCCGAAGCATTCGTTGAACCGCTGCACTGTTTTTGTACGAGACCAGACCACATTGGCCTCACGCGCTAGTAATATGTTACATTTATACACACATAAAATCACCTCTTGTTAATTTAGCTGAATAAAGGGCTAATTCAACTGTATGTTTCTACTTAAAAAGTTATTTTTTTTCCCCCCACCGGAACATTTGCCAAGAGAACTGAGCAGTGGAGTGAGGAAGAGTTTGTACACAGCCTTGTGAAGAGGTTTAATCAGCCACCTGCGCAGGGTTATTGGAATTGTTTTATCTTGATTAAAATGACATGGTGTTCAGATTTATTCACACACTGCAGCGTTTCAAACAGCCCTATAAAAGCAGTCCATTTTAAGAAAGAAATTGTGGACGCTAATTGAGCCGACGCTTGGAAAGGGGGGCGGATGTAGCCTCAAAGTCCCACCTCACTTCAAGGCTTGCTGTGTTCTTCTCACATCTATTCCACCGTGCATTTTTGCATAATGGGTTTACTGCGCCCAATTTTCTCTCTGAGCTGCTTTGCAAATTATTGACTTGCAACCAACACTCGAGTGGATAATATCTTCCTGTTTTTTTTTTTTTTGTGCATTCATTATTTATTGCGTCTGTGTTTGTGTGAGGGTTAAACCGGATGGTATGTGTCTGTGCTCGGGCTATAAATAGAGGCAGTCCCAGAACTCCTGCTTGAGTGACAGGATTCCTCTCCCTGACACGCAAAGATGATCCATCCCTCCCAAAAAAGTCGCCTACTATAAAAAAAGGTATTTCAGTAAATCCCTTTTTTATTCAAATTTAAATGAAACAAAATCCTGAATAAAACCTCTTTGTATATTTTGTATATGTGTGTGTTATTGTTTCCTACAATCAGTACAAGTGTGACAAAAAAAACCTTGAGTGTGGCACAATATGCTACTGTTCAATGCCATGATCAGATTCACTGCATTTTTTTTTCCTGCCTGTTTCTCCCCTTCACCCTCCGTCTTTTCACACTGGAACAACGAGCATCTGTTTCCATTTTTCTGTGATTCAGCCCCTATGTGAAAGAGCACAGTCTCGCTGCACAACAACAGGGCAACAACACTTCAAGCACACACAATGTAAACACTGGTCGTTGGAAACTAAATTAAAACAAATGTTCCCAAGCACTTTAAAATGCCTGACCATAGACTGTGATGCCTTTTTCAGATAAGCTTGTGTTTTAAAGGCATGTGTGTGCCTGTGTGTGTGTGCGTGTGTGCTCAGATACAGGGATGTTTTTGGAGCAAATCACACAGTTGGAAAGCAGCGACTCTGGAACATTACATTTATTTGTACGGCACTTTTTTTTTTTTTCTATATGAGCGTGTTTTTACACACATTCCAAGGACGGAGGAAAAGTAGTGCTCTTTTGAGCCAAAAAGATGTAGAAAGGAGACAAGTCTGGATCCATGTTGCTTGTCAGATTGTATCCATTGTAGAGAGCTGAATGCTCTTCCTAGTTTTTGATCTGAACTTCTGTCAGCCGAGTCTCCTATTGAGACGAATCCCGCGGGACTTTATGACTTCTTAAGAATATATTCTGCTTTCTTCAAGAAAGTAGTGAGGTTTGAAAATTTAGAGCTTCGTAGCTAAAAATGAGGGGTGCACGAGAAGACACTAAGAAACACTGAAAGAGGAAGAGGGTACAACATTTCATCAACTTGTAAAAAATAATAAAAATTAGGATGAGTCCAAAAGTTAATAAGTCCTAGATGTTTATCCATTGATTTTGTAATTGAAGTTTCATTAAAATCCATTCAGTGGTTTATATGATAGTTTGGTAAAAGAGCTGATTCCAATGGCTTATGACAAGCTTTTAAACACAGATCTCGCTTGATCAATTTGTGCTCAAAGTGCAACCTGGGGATCATTTTCAGCTACTGCCAAACCCAGTTTTACCTTGATATTTAGTAAAATTGTTTGTTTGTTAAGATTACTGGCCATTTTGAATTGGTGTGCATTAGTTAATCAGTTGTAGATACATACAATGATTCCTTTTCTTTCTTTTGCACACAGACAAGTGTAAAAACATTGATTAGCTTGTTTAGCAGTAGGCGATAACAAGAACCAAGTTGTCAATATCATTTACACTCATTTGCTGTGATTTCTAATTGTAGGGACATGCTTTATTAACCCTATGAGCCACTCCAACAATATTAAGTGTTGCTATTTTAGGTAGCTGGCTGGATAAAACCAGTACAAATGTCTGCTCTAAATAAAACAGACATTTGGATTCCCACATGCAGCTTCTGTGAATATTTTCTTGTAAATTTCAGTGCTGCTGAAATGGGATGTCTCTTTGCATACCAATGAAACATATTCATATGTAGATTACCAGGCTGGCAGTGAGGTTTACTTCCATGCTTGTTCTGTAAAGCTACTTTTTCTGGAATTTATGCATGATTATTGCTTCTAGATGATCTTACAGTGTTTTTTAAGTAAGAATTTATAACTTTTTACTTTTTTTTTTTACTAAACAAAGTGGAGTTATGGAGTCATCAATGATGATGCTGGTCCTGGTCATCTCATCAAGCACTAAATAAGATTTATATATTATATATTGTAACTCATTTTTAAAATATATCATGTTGAGATCATAATTATTTAATTCCCTCCTTTTCTCATGTTTTTTTTTTTTGCTGTCTTATGATTATTAAAATCTAGCAAGCAACTTGGGTAAGCTGGGAAATTGATGCCGCAAGGAATTTGCCTCCTCTTGGTGCAGAAAAGAACACAGAGTGTCTTTCTGCAAGGAACAAGAAGAGCATTTAACAAATCCCATAGAAAAATCCTCAAAAAAAACTCAGGTCCTTTGATTTTTTTTTCTTCTTCTTCTTCTTCACCCCAGTAAATAGCTTTCCACTACAAGGTTTGAGACTGCCTTTGAATTTGTGGCTTGTGATCTTAATGAGTAAAACCATCTAATAATGACTCGGAACATATTTACCACAACATTTTCAGCTAGCCTTCTATTTAATGCAAGGATGTTTGTTGAAACACCCCACATTATTACATGAGGTTTTCCCCTTATTATGTGAGTTGTGCATTTGGAGCGAGAACACACACATACACACAGAAGGAAAAAAAAAATCAAAGGCAACATGTGGAGGTGATGGATGTTGAATTCTGAGATTGTCGTGTCTTTTTATGGGGGTCTTTGTTTGGCTGCAAAAGCCACAAAAATTTTTACCGCAGAAAAAAAAAAAGTCTGTTATCACATCCGCACTTTAATGTTTTAAACTGTTTCTCTGCCGGTTCTGAAGAGGTATTTATTTTATTATTATTTTTACTGCCTGCTGTTGAAAGTGAAGGCAAAAGCGGAGGAAGCAAAGGCAGAGGAATATTTTTTGCCCGTGTGAGTGTGTGTTTGTCTGATCATTTGCAAACTTTTTCATGAATCACTGAATGAATTTTAATGAAACGTTACAGAAAGTAATCAGTGGATGATCATCTACAACAGATTAACTTTTGTAGTAATCCTGAATGAAGAAAGCCACCACAGCTAAGTGATTTTAGGTAACACAAGAATGACTATGATTACATTTATTTGTATATGATGAGCTAAAACTTGGTGCGTTATTAGCTGAGATGGATCCATAATTTATACTTCAAATACTGACTAGTCACACAAGATCTGTGTTTAAAATGTTGCCATTAATGTCAGTTGTGTCTGTCTGTTAACAAACTCTCTCATTGATCTACAGCTGATTAGCATTTGGACTAATCCAAATTCAAGATGGCTGCCACAGCTAGCCAACTTAAGCAAACACAAAAATGGCAGAAACTTAGTCGGTTTTATAGATACTGAGACTAAATGTGACACTGAAGTAGCTGAGCGTATTCAACAACAGCACATTCCCCATCTTAGCTCAAAGCATGTGGACCAAATCTGAACCTTGTTAACTTTTTATCTGGCCCCAAAGGTAGTACTTTAAATGTTAAATAGTTTTACTGTTTCTCTTTTTGTCAATGCATTCTTTTCATGACAGCTGGACAACTTTCACTTCAAACATTATTATTATGAATTGCTCAGTAATCTTTGATTTGGGCGCAGAAAGAACAACAGCATTACTTTAATTACCTTTTCAGCATTCTCCTCTTCTTTTAAAGTCAAATAATTCAATTTTTAGTGGGAGTTTTCTTTTTCAACTTATTTGCTGGCTTGTGATAAAATATATCTCTAAGGTATAATAAATCCAAAAGCTGTTGATAGAGAATAAGGCGTAATAAATGAAAGCTAAAGATGTGTCTAAATTAAATGTTTTTTTATTTATTCTTTTGGTTTTGTAGCTTTTAAATTCTATTAAATGTAATTTGGAAAAGGTAATTACTGTTTAAATGAGAATAATTTACATTTTGCTACACCCCCTCAGATCATGAGTCTGTCATGACTGTTTTTTTCTGTAATTTCATATTTGTCTGCACAGTATCTTGCTTTATTTTTCATTTTTATTCAGTTTCATGATAGTCTGGTACAGTAATTATTATTCTTATTTTAATTTTGATCTATGTTTATTTTTTATTGTTACTATCTTTAATTTTATTATTATTATTAAAGTTGATAATGTCACATAATATGGTGTTTCTGTGGATTGATGTATGTATCTGCTGCTACTACCACACCTGAATTTCCTCACGTGGGACATTAAAGGCTCTTTCTTATTCTATTCTATTCTATTCTATTCTATTCTATTCTATTCTATTCTATTCTATTCTATTCTATTCTATTCTATTCTATTTTTTTTTCAGTAATTATTGAGATTGGCCCTGGCTTGGATCAAATTTAGAATTTTGCCCCCCTTTTTTAACTGAGTTTGACAGCGATGGCTTCAAGCCTTGGCAGTAACAGTTGGGAGTCAACTCTGCTTGTTAGTAAAATATCTCAAGATAGACATGAGCGTTTCAGTGAAAAACTAATTGCACATCATCAAACAATTAACTTTTAGAGACAACCCATTTTGAAAATTAGTATTTATAAATGTTGTGTTTTTCTTTAGTTTGCGTCCTTGATTTTTAATTAAAAAAACAACAACTCAGAAACATATGAAGTTTTAAGATGAGTTAATAATGTTTTGTACGCAGCTAAAAGTCCACAGCAGCCAGCCAATAAACACAGATGTGTTCACACCACATAAACACAGTGTGAATTCATCTTACACATGTGTTGGTGATCAAAGCAAATCAGTATGCTTGTTTCAGTTTTACATTTACAAGAGTGAAATTCAGTATCCTGGCAACTGCATGTAATTACAGGTGATGTAATGTGTATGTATGTATGTATGGGCATTGGCCCCTCCCTCTTGCAAATTAAAACTAATTGAGCAGGCATGTGGAAGTTATGTTATGGCAGGAAGGGAGAGGAGGGAGACGAAGCAATGGCTAGAACTGGAGCGTCCTCAAAAACCCCATGATTTACTCTACGGTTTGAAGTCTGTATTTTTACAATAGAAACAAAACAAAAAAAAAACCCTTTTCAGATGAGTCAGCAGCAGTAAAATGGAGGTTTGCTTTTAGCCCTATTGTGATATTGGGTTTTGATTGCACACCAAACACAGTTGCAGGCAAGAATGACAGGCTGCAGAGAGAAAGACAGAAAACGCAAAGCCCAGCATTTTCTGACAACTTCATCGGTTCTTAAAAAGAAAAACAGAAGAAGAAGAAAAAAAAAGAAAGACAGAGAATGGAGATAAGGGCCGGCAGCGTGCATTTACATATATAGTGCATTGACCGCGATGAATAAAACACCGGCAAACCGAGCTCTCCTGGGTCAGTTCAGATGAAATAGGAAGTTTACACTTTCAGTAGTAAGCAATACATAAACATTGTTTCTCTAAATAAGGTTATGTACCATCGGATCAGCGTCATTACATCTGTTTTCTTTTACTCGGCTAGTCTTTATTATGTAAAACTACGCCTCGGAAAACATACGAGCTGTGCACTGAGCCTCTCACTTTCCACCTGGTGAATTTGACCCAAATTCACGTTTCCCCCGTGCGACCAGGGGACTGTTTTTTTTATTGAAGCCACGTGTAACAGAGACCACTGACCTGCCTGTGTACTTTGGCTCATGAGTAAAAGAGAAGTGATATTCAGAATATTATTACTTGGCGATCGGGTGTTTCTCCTCAGACGGACTTTTCTTGGGGAAAAATATGTTTCTTGCTTGAATTTGCACAGCTGAGATGGCGCTTCTATTACAATGCTGCACAGGAAGGGTCTAAAAATAGGAGTGGTGTTAGGAACGAATGAAGGCTCCTACTAAACTGTATAATATCATGTTCAAAAGAAAGCTGCGTGAGGCTGAACTTTAGAAACCCGAAGAAAATGTTACCATAAACCTGCCTCCAGCTGTGCCGATCTTTTTTTTTTTCCCCCTCTCGCTCTCGCTCTCCTTCCAGTACATTGATTGTTGAGAAATGACAACACAAACTTCCCATGATATTTAGAGGCAAAAATATCAGAAACTGCATTTTTGTCTGAGAAGTAAGTTTACTTTGTGGAGCCACTTCATGGAGTTCTCATGAAACCACCACTGTGCCCAACCTTTGACTTATCAATAGTTTCTAAAGGATTAATAATAATAGCTTACAGAATAAATCAGAGCAGTTTAAAACACTTTTTTTTCATCTTCTGCTGTTTTTCCAACAAAGGAAAGTATAGCCCACAGCTTTGCGCTTGCAGTCGACAAATCATGGCTGAATAATTGGGAATGTGCTGCAGACAACCACGCCGCTGTCCACTTTGTCATTAAAATTATATCACATTTGTCAGCAAATGGCAATTTAATGTTAATGTTTTTGCAGCGTACAGTAAAAAAAAAATAATAATGTTTTTTTTTTTTGTTTTTTCGCTTTGAAGTGTAATTTCATCGAGAAAAGCTCCACTACACTCAGTTTATGTTTTTTTAAGAGTGTCAAGCAAGTCACAGCTCTGGTTGCCATTCACAACCATTAAATCAGAATTCAATTACCCTCAGTTTGGATTTTGTAGGCAAAAAAACAAATTTTTGTGTGTAAAAAAAAATGTCTTATTGAAACAAAAAAATCCCTGCATAATAGATATTTCTGTCCTAAAACCATGGCTGTTTAGGATGAAAATATCACAGCAAATATGAAACAAAACAAGTTCTGAATACTTTCTTTCTTTATTTCTAACAGCACAATGCATTGTTTTATACTTATTTTATTTTCATCAGAATGCTGTAAAGCATTCTAGCACACCTATGTTACCTTTGCATTATAAATATTTCAATGAAAATCTACCACTTTACATCATCCTGCTACAGAATCAGTGATATAGGCTGTTTTAGGACAAGTCTAATAGAAAAAAAATGCATTTTGTAAAACTGTCAGTAAACAAAATGTATTGATTTGTGTTCTTGGACCAGTTTCTTTGTTTGTTTATCTTGTTTGTATGAACATGATGGATTGCTGTTTAGTTTTAAGAGGCAAAGATGTCAGAACACTGCGGGGGAGTGTTCACTCTTACTCAGACTTTATTATGTTTTATTTTGTTTTTATTGTTGTTTTGTTTAAAACATCTGATGATGCTACGACGATGTGACCAGCTCTTTGGCCATGGTTGATCCCTCCGTTATCACAGTTGACATGATAATCACTATTTCTGTTAGGCTAATTGCTAACTCTAAACTGTCTAGGTGTAAGTGACAGCATCAATGATTGCTTGTCTCTATGTGTCACTGGATGGATTGCAACCTATCCGGTGTGTACCCTGTCCTTTACACAGTGACTGCTGGACACCAGTGACCCAGAAAAGACAAGGTGGGTAAAAATAATTGATGGACATTTTCAGCGTATAAATGTCACTTCTTATTATTTTGACTTAGTCCTTCTAGGCCAACAATATATATATATATATATATATTCCTTTAAGGAATGCAAAGGCTTTTTTTAATTTTGCAAACTTCATCATTATTGTTAGACAGCAAGTCCACAAACATAAACTGAATGATATACAAAAAGCTTACATGTTATTTGAGCACACATGTGTAAATCAATTAAAGGCAGTCAACAAAAACTGAGTTCATCCTGCTTAATGCAGCCTCTGTTTTTGCTTTTAACTGTTTACAAAAAAATTAAATAAAATCAACTAAAAGCCAGTAAAACTCAGCTCTACTTCTT
This sequence comes from Anablepsoides rubrolineatus, assembly GCA_031762495.1. NCBI lineage: Eukaryota > Metazoa > Chordata > Actinopteri > Cyprinodontiformes > Rivulidae > Anablepsoides > Anablepsoides rubrolineatus. Next base: position 7,589,012 of record JARVGW010000815.1, read on the forward strand.
TTGAAATCTAACCTGTTACACAAAACCCAGAAAAAATAGTCTAATTTTTAACTAATTTTCTCAACTTTCTGGACATTTCCCTGCTCCTAAGTGCTGTAGCGTCTGTAAACTAAAATCCTCCCAGCTCTAGAAATTTTTGAGCTGGGTCATGTTTACTTTCAAACCCAAGTCTTTTATTATTATTACTATTTTTATTTGTATTGTCACATTAAACTAAAAAAGCTGCTTTTGTTTCAGGGATGAATGAAAATCCTGGGCTGCATATAAAATAAGGAAATACCAATATATGTGCTTATAAAAACTGTTTAAAAAGTATTATTACATAATGTTTAACTATCCCTGATCACACTTTATTCAGGCATAACCTGCACTGAAGATGGATTAATATTTGACATCATTATAAAACAGTGCATATGTCAAAAAGACATTGTAAAACAAACTGCTGACATTTATTTGAAGTTCATTTTTGAAGTTTAATACATTTATTTGTTTTTACGTGTTGCAGCAACTGTCACCTTTTTGCTATTTCAAGTAGAATTAAAAAAAATATCTTGACACAAATATAACTCAATTACACCTAAATAAATTTAAGTTTCATCCAGTTTTTGCACTTTTATATGACTTTTTTGTTTACTGATTTGTAAGTTTATGCATCAATTAAATAAAAAATTCTGATATATTTTAACTTGTTTATACATAATTTATTTCACTCATAAGTTAACATGTAATAAGTTAAATTATAACTTGTCTACGTTATGCTAATTATTATTGATTTATTTTAAAAAAATAGTACAAAACACAAATTTAACTACCGAATAGAAGGTTAGTTTTTAAATTTAATTAATTTCTTTATTGTTGGGTAGTTTGGGATTGGTAGATTGGCTAACTAGGCTAGTAAGATTATCATTACACTGGGCTATAAATGAATGTAAAACTTCATACAACAAATTTTTACTGAAGTTTTACGACAGTTACTAACATTAACTTTTAAGTTATTTGTATTCTTAACCAATAACAAAGTAGAGTATTGCCTCTGCACAGACAATTAATAGATTGTTGTCCTGAATAAGTTAAAGGTTGATGATGCTCAATACAACACAAATTTATCTCAAAATGTCACAAAAAAAACTGTTAATGTTGTTCAGTCATAAATATTTTTGTAAATTTTGCACTAGAATAAGTGATTCAAATCTAAATAATCATGACTGTTCAAAATCCCTTATAACAATGTGGAGTTGCATCATTAGCTGCATTAATGCAACATGTACCTAATATTTCAGTGGAACATTAAACATTTTTTCCTGTGCCGACAAGAACAAATGATGTTTGCAGAACGTTTGCACAACATCTGCTATGTTTGAACGATTAAACATCACTTTCTGGTAGTTTCCCTGCAAATTTCCTTTCGTTTATTGACTGCTGAGTTTATTTTATGCACAGATGAGAGTTAAGTGAGGTTCTCTCTCTCTCTCTCTCTCTCACACACACACACACACACACACACATACAAAGTGCTTTGAAGTTTAATGCGTGTGTGCAAAGCTCACGCCAAACATTATATTTGTGGATATCATAGCAGAATAAATAATTTAATCAGCACCACTTGATTCTGCATCTGAATATAATCCAAGTGAGCAGTGATAAGAAAAGTGCAGGAATAGGAGTTTTATTTCTTTCTTTTTCCTGACAAAAGTATGTGTTTGTATCACCTTGGTGCATTTTGCATTCAGGGTTTTATCCACAAACTCCTTGGCCTCAGCCAATTAGAACAAATTTTGCTCTGGCCTCATTATTTTTGTGCTGATGAGTTGTTTTCATTAATACTAATGATCCAGGTGAAACTAGCTGCCCACGCTGCTGAAATTCTATTAGAGTTAAAATTAGTTTGTTGTATTTTGGAGTAACATGGACGTTTTAGTGACTAATGGATGTAATGTCTGATTAGACAAGGAAGCCTGATTAAAGTATTGTGTTGATGTCACCTGGAGAGAGAGAGAGAGAGAGAGAGAGAGAGAGAGAGAGAGAGAGAGAGAGAGAGAGAGAGAGAGAGAGAGAGAG
>JARVGW010000815.1:7858673-7868869 GCA_031762495.1 Anablepsoides rubrolineatus
CCCAGGTGGGCTGTCTCCAAATTCAGTTGTGTTCAGTTTCCACTATTTGATGATATTTCTGTAATAATCCCTGTAATTATTATTGAAGTGCTTGTGAGAAACACAAAACATAAAAATCAATAATAATAAATAATAATAATAATAATAATAATAATAATAGACTACTATAAAGTAAAGTAATTATTATTATTTATGTGCATAGACAAATAGCAACACATAGCTGTACAAATTATTAATAAATTATGCCATTATTAGTTCTGAGTTTTAGTATTCTTATTTAATTTTTTTCTAACATTACAGGATTACTTTTACTGCTTTATTTTATTGCTCTTTGTTCATTTTTTTGTTGACATTTGATTTTTTTTTTAGTTTACTTATTTTATCTATTTACCTTAACACTTGTATCCTTCATATAACAATATACTATGCCTTCATTCATTATAACAAGCACTATAATATTTTAAAAAAGTATTCAACAGTAATTTGCAAATAAGTGTCTGTGAACTCCAACAAACTGGCCTAATCGACTAATTGTTCAATTTGCTTGGATATAAGTTTCTTACAATAATACATGAGAATCCCACAACATAATTCGGTGTTGAAAAAAATCTGGAAGTTGAAATTTAAAACGTCATTTTTTTTTCTTTGTCAGTTATATTGGCAAACAGGCAAAAAATCTGTTAATCTGTGACAATGATAAATTAAAGTAAAACACATAAAAGCAGCACATACGTAAGCAGATCCAAAAATACCAGAAAGGAGTAAAAGTGAAACATATACAAGTCACTTTTACATGTGGCAGTGTGTTAACAGCGGTGGTGTAGCAGCTAGGACTCCCCGTGCCCTCCAAGGTGAGCTCTGTCTCCAGCGGGCAGAAGGGACCATGGGAAAGCACACATACCGATTAATCACAGCTAATGAGCTGGAACGGTGTCGCCCGAGCTGCCTTCCATGACCATCTAACCTCACACACACACACATGCACACACACACACACAGATCTATATATTAAACATGTATATATTAAACACAGACAAATTTGTGAAGGGCAAAACAAAACAAAATTGTATTTGTATTATTTGATATGCTGTTCCGTTTGAAATAAGAGAGTTGTTATATTGCGTATGACAAAATGCTATTATTGTTCTATTCAGTTACATTTTAAATTGACATATTCCAATATATTGTAAAAGAATATTTAATTTTGGAATGTATGATTTTATGACATGTAGGTGAAAAACAACTACTGATAAAAAAACATACTGAATAAACAACAACAAAATAAATAAAATGGAGTTAAAAAATTGTCTGCCAAATTTTTTTTTTCAATAATGTTAACAAAAGTGCAAGCTGACAATTGTTTTTATTTCTTTACTCTTCTTGGCACTAAAGTGACCCTCGCAACCATTGGGTTGTAATGAACAAAGTTTAAACAAACACAAAAGCAATGCGATGAATGAGAGAAGAAGGAAAAGAGAAATAAGTGAAGTCATGCAGAAAGTGGCGAATGACAAACCTGATATCTATAAATATACTGCCAGCATATTTTGAGGCTGCAAAGCATGCTGTGCTAAAATGAACTTATGACTCTGTCTGTATATTATTGTCCACAATATGTTTTTTGTTTTGTATTCCTTTCTGAATATCCATTTAAGAATAGATAATAATACAGCCTTAAAACCATCTTCCCTTCTACTATAGTGCAGCTGCTATTATTTTACGTTACGTACAGCCAACTGTACATAATGTGGTTTCTCGACCTCGTTCTGGCTACTGAAGAAGCTGCAGCTGTGAGGCTCTCACTGTAACAGTAATCCTTGTGGCACATATATCTTAAGTGACCCTCGCGAGTGCACATTTCTGGTGTGATTCCTGGAGTCGCTTGTCTTTAGGGAAGTTTCTTTTGTAGCGTACCCCGTCCTTGTACGCTGGCAGGTGATGCAACTGAGAAACCATGGACTGTCATTTCAATTCTTGTCATTTGAAAGATATGATCTATTTGCTGGAAGATTAGTGTCTCTGTAAATGAAGGGAAGGATGATTTAGATGTTCATATGTCACATGAAGCTAACATCATGGCCAATCTATGTGTCTGTAAAGCCACAAGCCTTAGGAGAGATCACGTCAACAAAACATTGTATTATGGATTCATGAGGACTGCATGTTTGGATGGAAGTCTTATGTTCAAATGCCAAAACAAGAATGTGTGCCTGCAGATAAAAGTCAGACACTTAAAGCCTCTTTCTAACTGCCTGTAGTTTATAAAGCAGAGAATGTAAACCTGAGATCTGTCAGAAATTTGTGGTATGGATATTTGTGTGTTTGTGTCATCTAAATAAAAACAGATTTAGCCAAATCCACAAACTACTTATGGCCCATAATCCACATCAAGGCATCTAACAGGAAGCAACTCTTCACAGCATCACATTGCTTTGGTTTAATTTGTGAAACATTTCATTTGAAGGCACGTTGATGGCCAAATAGTTACAAACTGAAGAACCCTATTACAAACAAACTTAGTAAAAACATCTCTCACATTCACATTAGTTTGTAAATCTCAGATTATCTCATGCTGTTTGTTCAGTTAGTGTGGGAAGAAATGAGGGTGGAGCGACCTCCTTGGTGTGCTTCTAATATCTCCCTGAAAATCCCCAGCGGGTAGGATCATCTTGGGTGTTCCAGGGTGGACTTTGGTGTTATTGTATTTGATGGCTTTGCAGCACAGAAAGCATGAAGAAGAGGCAAAGAGAGGGAATGGGAGAGCTATGTGAGTTGAAGTGAAGTGTAGAGTATAAGCTTGACCTGAGGGGGCAAAAACACCCTCTGGCTTGGGGTAAGATGTAAGTTGCCCTTTCTCTTCTTCTCTCATTCTCCTTTTTCTCTCTCTCTCTCTTTTTTTTTTTTTTTTTAGGGGTGGGGGGACTGAAGGTAATGAAGCCTAAGTGAGCCCGGTGTCTGGTAATGTAATATACACAAAGCCCTTGTCAGGTCTGGATCCAATAATGTGTCATTTACCACGTCTGGAACAGATTGGCCCAGATGATCAGAATGAACCTTTGCCCGGGTGAGGAGTACACAGCATCCCTCGGCCTCGAGGCCTTACAAGCCGACCCTCACCTCACCCAGGCTCCCTCCCACCATACACCTCTCCTTCCTTTGTAAATGCTACTGCATGCTCCTGTTTAGTTTGAGCAACAATGTTTTATGTCAGATGCATGACTTTACTTTCCCCAGATGAGAACATTTCCCACCTCCTTATATTTATTTGTGTTATTAGTTGACCCAAAATGGGGCCCATGGGCCAAAATTGGCCTGCAAAATAATTTCATTTGGCCCACCAGCATTTGCCCTGGTTAGGATGTAATCTCCTGTTGTCCTATGTAGAAACACAGTATTCACAGTCATTCCATCCATTGGCTTAATGACTATATAAGGGGCTGTATAGTCTTCACTCATTGTACTTACTCTATCTTTGAATTATATTAAATGGGTGTATTATGTATTTTCCAGATACAGTTGAATTCTAATCCATAATCAAGTAACTATGTTACCTTCAGTTGTTATGAAATTGCTTTATATCTCAAAAATAAATTTGACTTTGCATTAAAGCCTATCTAAATGCCCTGAAATTAGCCTTTGTCTCTTTAGTAACCTTTAGGACACTCCCACTTCAGCACATTATCACAACATTCAGGGGAGGAGTGCTTTGTGAGGTGGAGCATATTCAGGAGCTCGACTGGGGACTAAGCTCCAGGGAGGTGTTATATACAAATAGGCAGTGCTTTGTACCAGCAAGTGTTTAGGCAGCTCCACATGGCTGCCACAGGAAATTCATGGATTTCTCACACATTCATGAATCAGTCAAAGCAACATTCTATGTATTTGATGTGGGAATGACATTATAACATGACATAAAGCTAAAAAAATGTTGCTTTTGCATACTACCTCTTTCCCCTTTAAGGTTAAACATGAAACACAACTACAAATGATATTAAAATTAGATTTAAGTCCACATGTAGATGTTCACACTTTGTAAGACCACACATATTCTTATTTGATCAATTTATGAATTGTCCCATGTGCTTTTTCTTGCTTTAGCATTTGTCAAACTTTCTCCAAGTGAAAGTGAAACAAAAAAAAAAGATTTTAGTTTTTGCTGTCTCTGGGAAATAGGTTTGGCTACCCAAATAATGATATAACTCAAGTAAATGACTAATTTTGAGTAAATCTTTTGGTTTTTCACAGTTTAAAAAAATTAATTCTGTTGAGACAACCGATTCCAGACCAGCACCAGCTCTTTGTTGAGAACCACAATCAACTTACATAAAAGACAAGAGGCAGAATTACTTTGACTAACTTATCATTATTGGAGATAGTTAATCACTAAAGGCTCAATGCTACTCTAACAATAAACTCATCCCCATAAACTCTATTTATGTGCATATGTGAACTCCATTGTGTGGTGCAAGCAACAACATCAAAAATGACTGCAGTTTAGTAATTTTTAAGCTCAGGGAACATTGAGAAAAAAATATCTGGCACCGAAACAACTTAAGAGTTCATTGTGTTCCCTCTCAAAAGTGTTCCTTTGCGTTGAAATGTTCAACAGAGGTTAAAAATAAACTGTAATACAATTTTGGGTCCTAACTAGAAAATGTTGATTGATCTGAAGTTGAGTGACAGGTTTTGAGTCCTACCTCAGTAAAGGCATGAAGCAAAGCCATTTTTTCCCTTTTTTTTTTACCTATTTGCACTATAAATAAAATGTTTCAAAAGTATTTTTTTATTTATTTTACTTTAAGACAAAAAATAATAGTTGTCACATATTTAATTATGGTCAAAACTATAAAGTCAAGAGTTTGTTTGGCATTCAAGGTTACATGTATTTTCTTCCCTCTGTTGGATGAACTGGTTCATCTTATAAGCAATTTGTAGCTGAGGGAGAGATCTTCAGCCCACAGCAGCCGTTACAAATGCAGTTGTCGAAGGAAAGGAAGTGTGGTGTTAAAGTATATGTCTGCAAATTTAGCACATTTTTCCTGGTTGTCTGAGTCTTGTGTTCACCCTGAGGCCCACACAGAAGGGCCCTGGAGGACTATGAAAGTGGAGGAAAAGATAGTGTGAATGTACAAGATTTTAGAGGATGCAATAACATTACCCAAAGAAGCTATCCTGGCCTGTGAGAAAATTAACTGCGAAATGTAGAATAAATAAAATATGCTAGTGTTTTTTTTTCTAAAACATTCCACTTCATATGTTTTCTTTTGTCAACAAAATAACACAACCTAAGTTATGTTAAATATTTGGATAAAACTGTCATTTCTTCTGTTACATTCTGCAAATGTGTAATGGTGTCCTCACCCAGGCAGAGTCATTCTGCAGCCTCCTCAGGAGAGTTTCAACTCCCTTCCCGCAGCACAGACTCTGATTTAGTACTGTTAATAAACATGATGTAGTGCTTAAAATGATTGCTAAGACAGGAATGCTCCCCCCATCCATTTTTTTTTTCATACGTACACACAGTTTCATATGTTTGCATGTGGCGCTGAGTTAAAAAAAAAAAAAGGGAAAAATATGGTCCCGTTTCAGACTCGTTCAACTTTGATTGTTTAAACAGAAGACACAGACAAATTCCTGTGGAGCAGGTTTAACATTGTAAAATGCCACCCAATTTTCCAGCATTATTCCAGGGTCTGTGATTGTAACCTGCTGCTTTATGAAGCAAATCCAGCAATGTGTACCTTGCTCACATATAAAGTATATTTACTCCAGTGCAGGATCACTGCACATCTTTATTTTTGCCTTTCATCATTTTCATGTTAAGTGTGATATTACAAGTGAAATGTCATCACTGAGATTATATATTTTTTTCAGTTTATTTGATCCAAAGCTGCATTTCCAGTTATTCTCTCAATAGCCTAAATCTGACCAGCAACACACTCCCAATGCAGAACCCACGTGGCTACAGCTGGCTCTTATTACAAACTCATACAGTAGCCATTCTTCTCACTCACCCTCTCTCTCTGTTTGTTGATGCTTATTAAAAAGTAACATACTTGTCTGCAAGTTTGTTACAGATTTATCTATGACAGGTGTTACCTTTTAAATAGTGTGCAATTGTTACGTAATGCAGGGCAGGGAAATGACAGATGACAAAGTTGTTTGTTGTTTTTTTTTACTGAATTTAAACACTAATAGTAGATTTTGCTAAATGCTAAAGAGTATTTATGTTTTATGAATGAATATTGAATATTTATTATTATAGCACAAATAAGTTTATTGGTTCTGGTTGATATTGGTTCAACTGGAAATTAAACAAAAGAAGTACATGACCCTGTCTTGCTTGCATTAAAAGTATGCAGTGCCAAATATATTTGAGTTATTTTCTGCATTTTATGGCTTTTGATAACCTAAAAAAAGAATCAAAGTAAAAATCTGACGCACAGACCTTTTTTTATTATATGAAAAGAGAAAAACTAATAAATAGCACACAATTGTGTTTATTCGCTGCTTGATAAGATCAGATGTATATTTAAATAAAAATTAAACAATTCAATTGTTGCAAAGGTATAACTTACATGATTTAGAGAGCAAATGGAATATGTTTGCCTCTCTGTTAAATAATTTGAAAGCACCATAGTAACAGTTCCCTCACAGAGTAATAAGAGCATACACTCACATTAAAAGAGGATTGTCTGGATTCAAATGAATTTCCAGAACTGCCTCTGAATGAACTTGAACTGGTACCTGGTATGTCTGTTGCCTGTCTGTCAACACCAGATACTCTGAGTGTGAGGCCATGTGCCAGTGGACCATTTCACCTGGAGTCTGAAACCGCTGCCAACATGAAGGGGTGGATCGCACCACTGCCCAGAACACCAGAGCTCTAACAGGGACCTGACTGTGCTTCTGACTGATTCCTGGCCTAAACATGGACACACATAGTGAACAAAGAGCATTCTTTTCCGCCATACATGACCAAAGGTGACTAGTTCACAGACTAAGCTCTTGGTCGTGCGCTGGCGGGGGTTTTACAAAGTCTCACATCAAGTTTCACAGGCTGTTCTTTCGCTGATGTGTCTCTCCCTGCCCTAGTCATGACTCCTCGCGTTGGCTCAGCTACACCTCTCTAGTTACGTGGCACCACACCTCCTGGTTGTTATCCCCTCAGTCTCCCTCCTCTGACTCCATCCTCAGCCTCTCATGCTGAGGGGGTGACACCTAATGCCTTTAATGTGGCCTTGGCCCATGTTCCTCCAGTCTGTCAGACTCATCCGAGAGCAGCGGGTCCCAGATCCACCCTGCGTGATTGATGGCGAGTGTGCCCTCTGCTCTCACCCTCCATTCCCTACCCCCTGGTTAGGAGGACAGCATAGCGTTTCATGAGCTCATCTGTGTGGCGCCCAGGAGCTGCACCTCACATGCAGGCACCTCTCTTATCCTGCCATGCGTGACTCCCTGGAGGACACAAAGCCTGCAACATCATGTGCATACGATCCCACCAGTACAGTATCACTACTGTCTCAGGCCCCCTGACAGCCAGAATTTACTGTTCACCAAACTCCAGCTTTTACATTACCATCCAGATCAGCTCTTACATGGATGGATTACCCTTAAGAGAGGTTTCTCTTAAATCAAAATAACTGTCTTCTTATTTGATTTCAATGTAACTGTTTAGAGCTTTTAGGGATAGGTACAAATGACAATTTGTTAAATATTTATCACTTTAATGCATGAGAGATCATTTTCTCACAGTTTTTTTCCAATATAATGTTTAATAGTAAGCTGTAGCTCATATTTTTTTTCCATGTTTAATCATCTTATGCCGATAAGGGTGCACCTGAGTAATGATTTCTCATGGTATGTCTTGAAATGCCGTTGTTATTCTCTAATACATCCCACCCATTCTTTACCTCACCCTTTCTTTGGGACGCTGTGAGAGACTTGTCCTCCTCTGCATGTGGGACATTCCAAGTAAAAAGGAATCTGCAGACACTGATCACCTAATCTCTCCAACCGAGACAGCACCTGTTGGGACATCTCCGAACTTAAAGGAAACATCCAACTATCTGCGTGGACTCGATACACATTTCAGCGTATGAACTGGTAGTTGACACAGTGAGAGTTAATATAGGGGAGATAAATGATACCTATTGTCTAAATTTTATAAGGACAATATAAATGAGTTACTCTATTTATGTTTAACTTGGAAAAAATAATGTATTCAATACTGTTTGGAGTTAATTTGCAGCATGTTATTTTTGAAACACTATAAATAGAGCAAAATCTCTACAAAAGTAGAGGTTCTGACTCAAATGCTGTTCATTTAGAAATACTGCGCCAATGTAAGGACATACTATACAGCCGGTGAGTTCGGACTGGACTGACCGCCAGTCAGTTCTCTCACCCAGCTGTTCAAGGGGTGATCATGTGCCGCGCTGGACCCTGAGAGACTATGAGCACGGACATAAATCACAGAGGAGGACACTGCAGTTGCTGTCGGTGTCACACTGTGATGAAGACTTTGGGATTTTTGCCATAGCTGCTTTGGGGAGCTTGTCTTTGGACGCGTTTGCTTTATTATTCTGTTTACGCTCGAGGTCTGTAATTTGTCTGTCAGTGACAAATCGCTTACCATCCACAAACGTGTCTGATTTCCTAAAAATAATCCAACACAATGCCAACTAAATTAGAGCTGACAAACAAGTAAGTCTATAAAGGCTTATAACAAGCCTGTTTATAAATCCAGGACTAATGTTCACCTGGCATTTTGAAAGTTTACTGTGCAATAAAAGTAATATGTGACACAAGAGCCTGCTTTAATGGTCACATGTGTGTTCTTTCTGCAGACTACAGTATGGGTCTATTCTTGTTTTAGTTTGTCTTGATAAAAGTTTGAATTGAGCTTGAAGTAAGAATGTTAATGTGGCCAGAGGAGGTCTACTTTTCCCTCTTGTCCAAGGTTACTTGATCTAAACTAACTATTTCTATAAATGTCTCCAATCCCTTACAGCGTGGGCCACAGCCTTAATGCCTGACAGAGAATCGCTGCTTTGCATGTAGCCTGATTATTATCTGTTACACAAATTGCTAGCAGCTGGGGTGTTCACGTCTGATGGTCCCATAGTTTATGTATTGTAAATGTTGGAATGTGGACAATTACCACTTTCACTTTCTCACACAAAAAAAAACCTTAAGACAGTTTATATAAACTTTTCTCTCCCCGAAATCCAGCTTTGAAGGGTTTTATGAGCCTCAAGGGTAAGTTCAAGCAGATAAGGAATTTGCTTCCCATTTTGTGCGGTTCTTTGGTAGCAAAGTCAAAAAAATAAATAAAAAAAGATAACTTGACTTGACCATGTTTCACAGAAATCAAATTAGCCTTTAAATGACTAAGTTGAAGAAATGACTCAGTCTAATAGAAATAATTTGTACAACATGTCTACTGTCTGCTTAAAAAATAAAAGTCATCAGACCAACTTGGAGTACTAAACAATGTGGTGATGCAGAGATCACAGAAAAATGAAACCTTGAAGATGTTTGTCAGCAAAAACTTGTGCCCACAATTTTCTTGTTGCCCAATATGCTGACGGTGTAGGTTTTGTTCAAAAAAAAAAAAATCCCAATTAAATCAAAAAGATAAAATAGGAATGATTATGCTCTCCAAAAGACCCAAAACAAAATAATTTTATAGAAATATTAAACTCCATTTCATCACTATAGCACTAATGTGCTTTGAAAATCCAAGATATGTATTTTTATGTTGAACACATTTATTTATGACTTACTAAGCATTATGCTGAATTTATGCTGCATTATGCTGAATTATTTGATCAAATATTTTTTTTTGTTTTAAGTATAAAAGAGTGGTTCTATTTTTTTTTAAACCAAATTCCGTCTATTTATTTCATTCTTACTTTAATGGAAACTTTTAAATTTTTGACATTATAAAATACTTATCTTTCTTTAAACTAATACCTGTCATACTTTCATTGTTATTATTGCTGTATGCCACATCCTTGTGGTTATACTCATTGTTTTTACTTGTGTATTTTTTGTGTTATCCAGATAAGAAGATTAATCAAAACTATTTATTTTGGTTCCTAAAGTATCACCATGATATATAGATATATAGATGATGTTTTAAGTCAAACATGCAGCTGTCCTCAGAACCCAAGGATTGGCCCATATTAATG
>JARVGW010000815.1:7952825-7962826 GCA_031762495.1 Anablepsoides rubrolineatus
ATCAAAAAGCTTTCTATTTAGTTTTAGTGTCCGTTTCTATAACTTACTTCCTGGTTTACTATGACATTTTATTGGGGGTGGGACTTGTTGCTGGGGGCCATTTTTACTGGGTCTCCGGTGCCAAGGTGGAGATATCAGGAAGTGGACCAGATCTAAGATATGTGTGGTAAACTCTACATGTCTGTAATTAAATATTCAAGTTTAAATCTGAGTACGACTCCTGTGCGTACTTCGGCTGCAAATAACAACACGTTTTCTTACACCCCAAAGACATAGCTTGATTAGTATGAATGAGTTTCACGTCTGCTCAGAATGTAATCTGGTCTGACATTTTTTTAATCTTATTTGATCTCAAATGTATGTATTCAAATAATATTTCAACTTTTCTAGTGTTTGGTAGTAAAAATAAAGTTTTATAGTGCATGAGTACCTGCGCTGTGATCAACTTCCTCGGACGTTGTGGATCGGGGTATTCATCTCCGAAACACAGAATCACTTGGAGTCGTGGTAGGTGACGGCCATTATGGGCAAAATCTTGAAGCTCTGAGAGGAGAAGAGCAAAAGAACAAAGAGAATACATCACTACTAAAGAAAATACTTCAATAAATCTTTGGACCACCTGAGGATTTGCACTGTAGATACAAGTCAACACCAATCGTTGATCATGTGACCTTTTCCTGTATTAGAATAGGTTTTCTGGAAAGTACTAATGAGGATGGTGGAAATTCAGATTGAAATGGCACAGAACATGCTGTCACATCGCGCAGTGTGGTGGACCACATGTGGGTGGGGACTCCACATACTTTGGCCTCCAGCTGAAAAGATGAGTTCCTTCTTTTGTGCTATACCTCAACGCTGAGAGAGGGACTTACCCAGCTAAAGCACCTGCAGCCTCGCTCTCAAGTCTAGCGCCACAAGCACCACCCTTATCAATGAATTCAACCATTGACATGGAAATGATTGAGACAGCATTTGTAGATTTTTTTTTTGTTATTTAAAAAATTTTTTAAATTTGTGCCAAATGCCAATGCTGTTCATTTCAAAAATAAACTCATACTCATGATAATAATTGACTCGAGTTGTTTGTAAAAGTACAAGCATTTTCCTTAAAAAATTGTCAATATTCTGCAACAGATTGTGGGTTCCAGTTTATTTCTCAGTACACTGTAAAGACTGACAATACTGATCGGTTTATTACAAAAATAATGTGTGAAATTATCAGCAGGGTTGCTGTTTCCTTCTTAAGCATCTTTAACACTGTTTAAAGTATGAAAAAAAGAAACGCAGTTCAAAGAATAATCAACACTGGGTTCAGTTTAGCCGAAAACAAACATTGAATGTCTTCGTTTTTTGGAAATTTGTTACAACAGCCTGTCACAAAAACATACAATTACTTATTTGTTTGAGTTATTTAAGTGAAAAACTAGTAACTTGGTAAACAATATGTCTGTGCAGTGAAAACTGAAAAAAAAAAAAAGAAACTGGACAAGTGAAGAACAAAACCAAAGGTGAACAGCATCTGAAGGGCTGCTGCATGTTGCTGCTTACCAAGGAGGAACTGATGGGTGTCAAATAGTTTACACGGCTGATCCTTCTCCAGCTTGTTGGGTTTATCCAGATGTGGAGCCAGAGGTCCCTCCCAGTAGACTCGTCCCTGACACAAGCGTTTGGCGTACAGCCCGTCAGCTGTCATCCACAGAAGCACCCCTTTCTCCAGTATGTTGGGAAGCATCTCAGCACCCTGTCTTTGGGACTCAGGATACGGGGCTGGGAAAAGAACGACTTCAGCACTGTCGTGAAACTTGTCCTCCGGACACGGAGACGGTGAGGAGGAGGATGGAGAGGAGGCAGAGGAAGAGGTGATCCGACAACCTTCCGGGTTGGTGACGGTGACCTCTTTCACCAGGGATTCTCTGTAGTATAGGGACACATGCAGGCTGAAATCTGAAAGAAGGAGATGGTTGTTTAGTTGACACCTCTAAATAAAAATAAGATCGAAGTCACAGTGTGGTCAGGAGAAGGGGCTGAAGTGCATGAGCCATAATTAAATCTACAGCAACTTGTTAGATGCAATCTTTCCGTTTCAAATATTTTTCTTTTCCTCCTTGATATTTAAAGCATCTTTTTCAGCCTCCTATTTTAAACAATGCTCGGGTAGTTAAAAAAAAAAGGCTGCTCAATATGATGAACCACTGCTATGGGCTTCAAAATGTGGAAGTAAAATTTGCACAAGATGTTTGTAGTTTTGTATCAAGAAATGCAAACAGATATCAAATAGTAAACATTTACAGTACATTCCATCGGTTCTTTACCTGTTATGGCATTGTTGGGCTCCATCGCATACATGGGGGGCTGAGAGTCGGAAAAGAAGGTGTGGAACGAGAGCTGAAAACCTGCATTCGAATAATGAATAGATAAATGCTGATGAAACAGAAGAAAACAATTTATGCAGAAGTGAGCTTGTTTCTACAGAGAAAGTTATATTTCATTTCTTGTATTAGAATTTAAAAGGAAGAAGCTTATATTTCACACCTCAGTTATCATTTGCATGAAATGACTTAAAATTACTATTTACAGTTCTTGGTTTTGATTCATAAACAGATCAAACATTAAAGTTTGCTGCAGGATGACTGCAGAATGATTAATGATATTTTAAATGATCTGATATTGTCATTAATTGCTTCTTAAACCAAAATAAATGGACAATAATATTATATAGTAAATTATTGATTGACTGAGTGAAACTGGTTCGTCACAACAAAAACAGTTCAAAACTGTGAGACATTCCTTTTAAAACTCTGACAGAAAAAAAACAATGTGAATTTCACATTAGGATATTACATGTGTAATATGTGATCAATTAATATGTGGAATATGTGTGAAACTCGTGTTTTTAACATGTTTCCTGGTGAAAATGCACACTTTTCCTGTGAAAACATGGTAAATTAACATGTTAAACATGGGTTTTCCGAAATGTTCACATGATCACATGTGGTGCGATTTTCCAGATGGAATCTCATGGAAAAACTGTGGTCGATTCATGCAGTGTATCTGTAAGGGAGGAAGAGCTAAGAGGTCCTTATTGGTCGTGACTAAAATACTACAGTAAGAAAAAATATGACATTATCATGTCATATTTTTTCTTACTGTAGTATAATGCATTGAAGTCTGCATCAGTTTAGTCTGTAAATAGTTGCCTTACCATTTTCTGTGTGTGAACCAGGCCAAACACGCCCAATGGACGGCTGGTAGTGGCACTGGCTGTACTGCAGCTCTGCGTGTTGCCCGTGGGGACGTGTGTTAGGCATAGTCTGTTGTTCTGGCGATACATGATAATCACTCCAGTCTCTTCTCTCCTGAGAAACCACAAAGCTGGGCACCTAAAAGAGGAAGCACAGGGATGGTTACTCGCACACCAAGACTGTCTTTTAAAGAAGACAGAGTGCAGAGTAGTCTTTCAACCTGGTTGTGCAGTGACGTATAAGGAGGAATATAGCTGAGTGTGTTCACATGCGAGGGTGCTTCTTCCAAACGGCTCATCTTCATTCCTGTAAATGTTCAAAAACAGAAACTCTCATGCTTCAAGCAAGAATCAGGAAAACGGAAACTGTTATTAAACGCTTTATGACCTAATTTCATGTAACAACAGAAAAGTAAAAACTTTTAATCGCTTTGTGAAGCACCACAACATCGAGTCTCTTTAGGCAAGTCTAAACTCTGAATAATGTTTCCTGCACATGTTGTGTTGTTATTTTATCTGAGGGTGATTTGCAAAGCGAGTGCAACAGACAGCAAACTGCAACTGCCTTTTTTTTTTTCTTTTTTTTTTCATGTTGACAAGATAGCAAAAACTGCTCTTCTGTGACAATAACTGTTGTATGATGGTAGAGACTTGGTTATGCAAGGCTGAGGTTGTCTTGTTGTGTTGTGTGCACCCTGAGCTTAGTAACCGAAGCCCTCTAAAAAAAGCACTACGGCCTTTTTGGTTCATGCTTTTGCTTCCTGTGCTTCCTGCCTCATCGGAATCAACAGCGGTGGTGCAAATGTATATGTGAAAAATAACCAATAGCTTATAAACACTGTAGCAACTGTGTGAAATGCAGCAGTCTCCATGTCTAAATGTAATGCAACATTTAAAAAACTTTAATGTTTTTAACTTCTAAAACCTTATCCCACTCTATACATAATGTGTTTTTGATTTGAATTTTTACTCAAATCTACTGCCACTCTAATATAACGCACAAACAACTCTAAAAACTCACCTTTTTTGGATCCCTCTGGGATGATTCTGTAAACTTTGTACGGTTCGGAGATGTCCAGCTGACTTCTTTCCACGATCTCATCAAAGTCATTGCTTTTATTGAGGGCACAGCGTAACCTGGTTTTCCATGTGGGGGGGTCTGGCTTGTCTACACCTTCCTTGTATTTTCCTTTAAACAGCGCCCATGCCTGAAGGAAAGGGGGTAACCAATCATTTAACAAGTGAATAGTTTTTCTTAGTTTCCATGTTGCTTGCAACAAACCAAAATAAATCAAGCAAAAGTGACACCTTTTTTTTTTTAAAGAAATACTTAAAAGTTTTTTTTTTCTGGCTTGTAAATATTTAATGCACAGTGATAGAGCTGCAATGGTCAGGTGCTTTGTGGATGTCGTGTGAGGCGAGAGAAGAGACGGTCTGACCTTGAAGAGCGCAGCATCCTCCTCCCTGTTGTAGTCTTGCTTTCCCGCGTGTTTCCACGGAATCCTGAAGATGCTTTTGTCATCGTTTTCCCAAACCAGGCCGGGATATCGCCTGCTGTCGATCTGTTCTATCAGCCACTGTCTCAGCTTGCCATTGCCGCAACTGACTGACAGACCACTGTCTTCATCCAGGTTCATCTCTGCAAACAGAACGTGTTCAAATAAAGCACACCCGTGGACACAGTGAGGGTATGCAGTTTTTCTGTGGTTTTTCTGAGAATGCAAATCAATGGTAGCTGGGTTTATTTAAATTTGCAACTTCCAGTTTGAATTGTTTTCCTAAATAATTTATTTGAACTGATCAATTGAGTCTCAGTCCAAGCAACAGATGTTATGCTATTCTTAAACACCTTTTGGATGATCATTTATAGCCTAATACAAAGATTTGGGCTGAAATAAAAAATTGCATTCATCAAGTTTTGCAGTTTTCTCTTCTGTCAAGACAAGAGATACTCATGAAGCATTTAAAACACATGTAAACAATAACATTAAAAAAAGTTAAAAGTCAAATAATTAATGTTTGAGTTTGATTTATTAACCTGAATGTTGCCTAAAACTCTATAATCATATTAGATTTGCTGGTTGTTTTGAAAGTAGAAGTGATTTTGGCTGAGTTCAGACATTTTTTCTCCGGGCAGAAACTTCTGCCTTTACACAATAAAGAAAAAAAAATGTTTTTAGTTTTAATTCAAACAAATTTGCTGCTGCTGCTGCTTACCTTTAGAGATGTGGGTCCACCGCGGAAATCTGTCTGGAGGCTTTCGGGGTCCTATTCTTAAACGTTATCACATCTTGATTTTTTTTTTTTTTTTTTTTTTTTGTAAGGGAGGAGTCTGTACGTCGGGCTCTGAAGTTCAGGAGGAGATGCGCAGCAGATTGCGCCTTCATTTCAAATAAAAAAAAAAAAACTTTGCGCCCACGCAGCTCGGCAGCGGGGAATCCCTCTGTAAAGAGTGACACCCAGAGCGCACATCGGGACGGAATGGAACAATTACCTGCAGCTACACCGTCAGAGAAAAATACCCCAAATATATGTTTCTTCTAAAACAAAGTCCAACCCATTTCCACTGACAAACCTGCCCCCTTATAACCATGCATTTCACCTGGGGGAGGAAAAAGAAGGTTGAGGAAAGACAATATCAGACAAATATCAAAAATACTCACTCATTGATTGCAAAGTGCGTTTTAGGGTGATTTGTTAGTAATACTGCCCTCCAGTGGCTACACCTCCAGAAATCCTCATGCTGTGTTCAGAATGAGGAATCTAACCTTAGCAAAAACTCTATATTTTTATTGTTCTACAGCTTGTGAAGTTAATTGAGTCAAAAGGCTGATGAAATAATGTGATTTCAGTGTGTTGATGCCACCATGCATGACCTCCCTTTGCACATGAGACAAACAGGAAGAGAACCAGGAAACAGAGCAGCAGAGTGCAGAACATGTCTTATCACTTTCAACAAGACAGACCACCGACCAACAACCTCACAAGGCACAAGAGTTTTATACATTTGAAATCAAAGTGAAACAGTATAGGGGATATAACAAAACATGACCTTCATGTGCGAGAAATATCCACACAGTTTCATACATTTCCAGATAATTTATTCATCTCAGTCAGCTGAGCTGCAAAAGCTTCCATCAGGATGTTGGTTGAGAAATCTTTAGGGTGTGGATGCTGATGGTTGTCTCACCATCATTTGTAACTCAGCCTTGTCCTTGGTTTTTTTTTAGAGTCATAGCCTGAAGTTTTGGAGGAAAATAAAGCAGTTAACAGTTCTGAGTTGTGATGCAGTGGTGTATTAAGTTGCAACTTACCTCCATGAGTTGTTCCTGGAAGCCTGTTGGGCTCAGTACAAGAACGGTGCATCATCACAGCAACAGGGACACCCTGCAGTCAGAGTCACGATGTAGACTGCCACCAGGATGATACTCCTAAACATCACAAACAAGACAAACCATGCAAAAAGCTACAGCAATACAAATCTATTTTTTGTATTGCTTACTTTGCTTGTAAGGTTTGCATTTAGTTATGAGGATTACAGGCTTTTTATCATTAAAACCAAAGCCACATTATCAAAACAGGTGTCAGTGGACCAAATAATATCATTCCCCACTGCTACAACAAAAACTGCATCCTATTATTGCCCTGTTTTCATTTGAATTTACACTCCATCGCCTGCAAAATATTGTCCACCTGCAGAGAAGCGTTTAAATGCTTAGAAACTATTTTCAGTATGAAAGTATTTCAGTATGGAAAATACACACGAAAACACATTTTTGGTTTTCAAAAGCATGTCTCTTGCATACATTTTATTTCAAGTAAAACTAAAGAATAATTACTTTAAAGAGACCCAAAAGCAGATTCAACTGAAATAACTTTATGTGAAGATAAAAATAACAAAGTTGCCCAAAGCGTGGAACACTGATTAGAGTGTGTTTGATTGCAGAATATGTTGCAGGAAAAATAAATACTCCTGTTGTAGTTTAAGCTTTAGTTGATTTTTTTTTTATTTACAACAATTCAATATATTTCTGATTTATTCTTCCAAAGAAAAAGTATATATTTAGAACATTTTACATGAATAATAAAAGGTTATTTAATAATAATATGTTATGTGATGTTCTCAGTGTCAAACTGATTGTGTCCTAATAAAGCATCCTTATTTTGGAACGATAACTAACTAATGCATGTTTGTAAAATTTACTGAATTATTGCCAGTTTGTGTTTTCTAAGGTCATTTGTTTGTGGCAGCCATCTTGAATGGGGTTTGGCTCCAAAAGGTCATCAATGAAAGAGTGACACCAGCTAGTTGAAACAACATACTGCTTTGTTCATGTTAACCTGGAGTAGAGTATATATATATATATATATGTATATATATATATATTACATTTTGACAGTGGTAACAAACAGAAACATATCTTTTCTTGACAATCTTTATGTAAAGAAAACAATGTGACATATAAGCCAAATTCAGTATATTAAAAAAATGTTCTTGCAGATCCCAAAACCAGAGTTCAAAGCTCTCAAATTCTAGCTCTAAAAGTCAAACACATTAAGTGACAAAACTCAGACTGTAGAAAGTGACAGACTTTTAAAACAGGAAATGCAGGAACAGCTCAGTAAAATAGTAGAAGTAAGGTCTAATAAGAAAATCTATGAAGCAAATTTCCATACGAATTCTTTGAAGATCAATTATTAAGTAGAAAAAAAAAAAACGTATTCGCTGCAGGTTTTATAAAAAGATACGTTTCTGAGAAGACCCGCTGTCTAAACAAATATAACTTCACACTGTGAACACAAAGTGAGCTATCGCGCTCCAAAAACACAGTGTGGTAAAACTTGTTACTGTACTCTGTTTTGGGAAGTTCAAGAATAGGCCTTCCTTTTTCATTTTAATCTTGCCTGTGCAGGAGTTACACATGGCTTCACTTGTCTTGCAGGCCATGATCTCAGTTTTTACATTTTTATTTATCTTTGTTCTCCTCTGTGTTAAATGCATATTTATACAGAAATAAAAGTATTAGTTCAGTCATTTAAAAAAAAAAGAGTTTAGAAAAGAAAATGCTCATTATTATGGAAAGATTGGCTGCTTTTGCTTTTCTGCACAAGTAGTAACTGCATAAAAAAACACCAAAATTTGGTTATTTTAGTTAAGTAAATGATACAGAATTATTGTTTTACTACTAGCATATGCAATTATGGCAAATGTTAACAAATCCTGCAACATCAGTTTAGAGGCATTTCAGCCCCGCCCCCAGCAGAAATCATCTTCAACTCTGAACTGTTGATGGCTTTCATCAGGCTGTTAATGTTGGTTACCCTCGCAGACAGGAGGTCGTTGTTATGCTTGAACATTAAATTTGACACTTCTCATTCAAGTAACGTTTTCTATTTTCATCTCATCTGCTTACAAATCAGTTTTACAACATCCTTCTGGCTGCTTCACGTGATCCTGCTAAACTGCTGACGGGCAACATTAGTGTTGTTTTTCTTTTCTTTTAGTTTCTTATTATTTGCAGTGCTAAAATATAATCTATAGTCATTCATTATATTCCTGATGGACACAAACATGAACACTAGGCAATGTCAAAGAGGGTCTTTTGTAACTTGAAAGCTACCATGGGTTCCTCTGTATCCTCAGATTACCTCTCAGGGGTTGAAGGGTCACATTTTCTTCATTTCTAGATGCTTTGAACTGATTTTATGCCAAAGTATAAATCATCTTAAAGAATATACTAACTTTTCTGTGTATATATTGTCACAAATACATACAGTATGGGTTTTCAGTTTGGACACACCTACTCATAGATAGTTATTTGTGTCCAAACGTATGACTAATGTTGTTGTAATGTTGTTAATGTTTGTTGAGCCTAAAGTGCAGCGCTAAGCTGCACAATCAAATACCTATCAAATTTGACATCAGTAAACATCAGGACCGGACAACTGTGCAAAATAAAAACAAGTCTGAGCCTGTGTACATGACACATGGCATATCTAACAGCTAATTCACCACAAGCTAAATTCAACTGTGTTACTTTGCTGTATGTGTGAGGACGAGTTCACAGTTAAATGTTGAGCTTGTGGAAACATATCAGTCACACTTTAGCTTTAGGAATAAAACCCTCAAATACGAGTCAATAAAAAAATGGATGTGTTGTTTTTGTTGGCCTTTTGATCTTTTAATGTGTGCTGAGATGCTGAATGTTGTGCTATTTGCAGGTTTTGTCGGAGCTATGGTGATCCCCTGGTGGACAAAGGAGAATGATTACCTCGCAATTACCTCATTTTGGAAATTCTAACCGCTCACTTTTACTCAAAGAGGTGTCAAAAGTATTCATACAGGTGTGATGGTTGCATTCAGACCAATAGGATGTCAGCATGGTATATTTACACTTCTCATCCAACCACAATCAAATTCACTCTATCCAAGGGCTCCATGTATCTGGATAGATTTCTGTTTATTTGTTTTTTTTTTCTGAACAATGAAAAGATGGAATAAAAAGAAGTCAAAGTTAAATAGAAATTAAATACTTTTTGCATTTTTAAAAAGTAAGGAGTAGAAAGTACAGATAATTGTATTAAAAAGTAGGGAGTAGAAGTAAAAAGTAGGCTGAAAATTATTCCCCTAAAGTATAAATAACCAAAATTTCTACTTAAGTAAAGTAGTCCTGGATGGTGACGTCGACTGAGGGTCTGACCCCCACCTTTTTCCCCCTCCCACACCCGTCTGTGATCTGGTTCCTGGAGCAAGCTGAGG
>JARVGW010000815.1:7972423-7995533 GCA_031762495.1 Anablepsoides rubrolineatus
CCTTGTGTGGTTTTTAGTTTTTCTTTTAAGGGTAGCGCCTCCTCATGATGTCTTCATGAAGATGATCCTTGTTCTGACAGGGGTCTGTGGCTGCATGACCCAGAATATGTTCTGTCTTTTTCTGAATGGGTGTTCTGAAATGTAATTTCATTGTACTCTGAACGATGATAAAGGCCTTATCTATCTATCTATCTAGTCATATATAAAATGTTTCATGTGAACTGAAAAAAAAATACACACTTGTTATAACTAAACGTTTTGATTTTTTGTTTTTGCAGATTCAGGGACATCCAGTGTGTCAGGACTTAAAGTAATTCTCTGAGTGGGTTTTTCAAGTACTGAGACAATTATGATTACATTAAACAGGGTAAATTATAGAGAAATTGTATTTTGCTGAGATCCAAATTTGAATACAGTTCATACTTTGCTTTACTTTGCTTTTTTGCCACAAAGTACATTAGTCATCACAGCATAAACTATGTTTCTCATCATCTTTTACATCTTACTGGCAGGAACAGCCTCCCTCCTCTGTATATCTGTTAGCAGAAAACCAACTCGAACACAAAACCACTCTGAGCTCACAGACTTTGAGAAGCCAGTCACAGACATGAACATGGGCAGCAACTCAGCTGCTTTTACGGAGAAAAAAGATGGCACCTGGCAGTTCTGTGCTGATTATTATCATTGTAAGAGACATCAACAGGAAGTGCTTCTACCCACTGCCCCACATTGACTGCACGAGTCAGGCACCAATTGCTTCAACTTCCTGGTGATCTGTTGTTGTGGGACAGCCAGACTTAGACTTGAATGAGGGGAGGTGTCTGTGGCACACATGCGAAATGACTGAAAACCAAACACAGTTGCGTGAGTTGGTTTTTGGTCAACAATAGGTTATTTTTCTTTTATTTTTTTGTTTTGTTTTGTTTTCAGATTATTTTACCAAGTAAAGTAGCTTAATGCTAATTTAAGCTGCTCATGTTTTTCATATTGAAGTCAACTGAGAGTGCAGACATGATGTATTTGCTGTTTTGAACAACTTGCAAACAACTCAAGACAATTTATAATGGACATGTACCGTAAATGACCTATTTGATTTAGCAGTTTGCTGATATAATTGTTGGTAACAGCGTGTGATATAAGTTTGGAAATTTTCTAAACAGCCTTCAGATTACCAGCAATAAAAGTGTATTTAAGAAAAAAAGAAGAAAAAAAATATGAACGAAAAGGTGGAAGCCACCAAATTGACAAAACACAAAGCAGGTAAACATGATACTACTTTGTTGTGGTTTTAGTGTGCAAAAAGGAGGAATTTATAGTGTGGGTGTTCACAGATAGGCTGCCCAAAATGTAGGCCTACATGTTAAACTTCGCCCACGCTGCTAGAGGCTACAGTTCAGGTGGTTTCCCGCTCTAGTTTCACATAAACGCCCGATTTATCAATGAACTTGCTTCTTTTTTTCCTCTCAGAGGCAGGGCATCATGTTTATTTTGATTTTTTTTTTAATTGTACTTTCAACATAACAAAGTCTTAAATAAGCCTGTATTAAAGCTTTCTATTCACTAAGAGGACATGTATATATAATTTGCATCAAGTTCAATTTTGAAATGCTAAATTTAATAAATTTGTATCAAGATAAAAGTTTTGAAAAGCGAGAATTCAGTAAAATGCATGTTGTTACTTGTTAATTAATCAATATCACCAGCAGGGGGCAGCAATGACACATACGAGTTCTATAGAACAGCAAAAAGCCAGGGTTTTTCTTGCATTCAAACGAAAAGTAAATTATTGAATTTTTTATTAATACAAAAAAGCAACTACTAAAGAAATATACAGTTTATAATTTTGTGCTTTATTGTTAATGTACTATTTGAGGGTCAAAACTGAATCTACTCGTCCTGGTTTATTTGATCTGCCATCGACTTGTTGGGCTGGTTGTAGTCTTTAGCGCTAGTTTCTGTTTTGTGGGACGTCGAAGAAACCCCGGAAATAAAAAGAAAGTGCCTTTAGGTGCATTTATAGGTAATGTACGGTGCTTATTTGTCTATTTCTGTTCGATAATTAGATTTAATAAGTTGAATCTATATTGTGTTTAGTGAAGGAGTTTAAATGTAAAAGTTAAGTTGCCTAAACTTTGGGATGTAGGTGGCTCCTCGGGGATGTCAAGGTGTTTTGAACTTTACGGATGATTAACTCGCCGGGTTAGCCGATTAGCTTGTGTCCTGCGCCGACTTTTGAGTTTAATAAAGGGTGTATTTGAGCGTTGACGACCTGGTTATAAGTACACGTGGGGCTCAAGTTGTTCAAACTCTCGTGCTTTCTTGTAATTTTTCACAGAAATGGCCACCGCGCCTGAAACGTCGCTGCAGATGAGCCCGGCGGATCTCATCAAAAAGGAGCTGCTGGCATACGGAGGGTTCGGACAAGTTCATCTGTGCTACCATGTTACCCTCGGCCAGGTGGTGGTGAAGACGGTGTATACAGGTCCTCTTCGCAACGAGTAAGTCCTCATGTTTTTTTGTGGGAACCGAATGTCCGAATCATCCTGGGTAATCCCCTTTCCGTAACACAACACACGAGTCCTGTATGGAGGTTGACATACAGCTGCAGTGGTTGGACCTTAAAAAGTAAAACTAAAAAAATAGGACGTGCATTCACAGGTATACGTCTCTGGTGTGCAAAGACATGCAGAGTGCAGTGAGTGTTGGTGACGACAAAACAAAACAAACAAACATGCGTGCTGATGATTTCTTTTTTTTCAGTCACTTCCTCTGAGATATTTGTCTAACTCACATCTGCAACTTCCGCTTCTCAGATCAGATGCATAAAACACATTCAGTGGCATTCTGAACATTTCCAAAAGGGCCCTTTAGCTATAAATATAACTATTATAGACTATATCTATGAAGCCAACTTCTTCTTTTGACGGTTCCCTTTTTCAGGGTTCCAGCGAGTCATCCTCCATCTCCTGTCTCTGCATCCATTGTATCTCCTTTTTGGCCTTCCTCTTTGTCTTTTTCCTGGCAGCTGCATCTCTAGCATTCTTTTAATATAATCCTCCTCTGCACATGTCCAAACCATCTTCTGTTTCATGCAAACTGTTAGCACTTGGAGTATGTTTGAGGAATGACACACAGCTACTACCACACCAAATGTAAGCTCAATTGCTGTAAAAATGACTGATTTGTTAAAAAATAAAAAATTGGAGTTGGTATTACTTAACCGTTGTCATTTTGAATCCTGCGTCTTCATAAGATTCAAAATGATGCATGCTCTGAAAGTTGCTTGAGGCATACTTTTTATTTCTCTTTATTCTCTATACTTTCCAGAGACAGTAAAAGGTCGCTGCTGGAGGAGGGCAACATCATGGCGAGCCTTAACCACGAGCGTGTGGTCAAGTTGCTCGGTGTGATTATGGAGGATGAAGACTGCTCTCTGGTTATGGAGCTCCTCCCCAGAGGCAATCTCTTGGAAATGCTGGATACGGTCAGTGGGTCTAAAATTTCTAATCTTGTGTAGAGCACAGAAGCATTGATTTTCTTAATAATTAATGTTTTGAATTGTAGAGTTAAAAACCTCAATTTGGTTGTGTTGCTTTAGGTCAGTGTGCCAGTGTCCATCAAAGGAAGAATCATCTTGGAGATTCTGGAGGGGATGGTGTACCTCACAGAAAAAAATATCTTACACAAGGACATCAAGCCGGAAAACATTTTAGTAGATGAGGATTTTCACATCAAGGTGCAGTTTTGTATTTTTAACACTTTTAACCTATTTGATTTATTGAAAGTCACTTTAAAAACCTTTTACTTCTGTGCTTTTTAGATCGCCGATCTCGGCCTGGCCACCTGCCAGACGTGGAGCAAGCTCACCAAGCAGGAGTCTCGCAAGAGGAGTCGTAGGGATCTGACAGCTGGGCAGAGAGGAGCCGGCACGCTAAGCTACATGGCGCCAGAGCACCTGAAAAGTATCCATACACCCTCCTCGGAGAAGTCTGACGTGTACAGCTTTGCTATCGTGGTTTGGGTCATTCTCACGAATCAAGAACCATACCTAAGTAGGCTGAGATGGGATCCAGTTTAAGATGCCTAAACGGCGAGTTTTTGTCACAGTTGTGCAGGTATTCAAACCAAATGTTTCTGTGTTCAGATGCCAGGAGTGACGAGCACGTGAGCCAGTGTGTTGGCCATGGTGACCGACCGGCAGAGAACCTCATTCCAGAAGACACGCCTGTAGAGATAATTCGGCTTATGAAGGGCTGCTGGGATCAGAATCCGGAACAAAGACCAACATTTAAAGGTATCCTTTTATATGTGTGGGTTTTAACATTGCATATAGTGACAAACAACAGAGTCCAGTGTGTGTTGTATTAATTAGGCCATTTTGCACTGCAAGGCCCCGGCTAGCCAGACTTCAAACCCGGGTTCAGCATGTTTGCATTAGCCCTTATGGCCAGTTCTACCCTGATTTCTGAGCCCTGTGGTTGTATCCGGGCCTGGCTGCTTGGCGCAATTTGACATCAGCTTTTGTTGCTCATTTGATTTGTTTACGGACTAGGGTGGGTTACGTCACACAGATGAGAATAAATCTATGTGATTTATTATTTTTTTTACTACACCAAAGCAAACTACCAAACAACAACAAGTCAACATTAGCTAGAATTTGCTTACTATTTTCTGTTGTCCTGCCGTCTCATCTTTAGCATCAGAGGACTGGGCCGTTAGCTGCAGAACCTGGAGACAGAATGGTCAAAAAAATGCAAATTTCAGATAGAAATCTGCCTAGAGTAATCTTTCTACAATGGACATGTCTCCCAATCATTTTTAGTGTTTTACAGATGGATTCCTTCTGAAGGGGTCAGTAGGTGCAGGGGTGCTGATTTTCTCAACCATAGTGAAAGAGGGTACAGATTCTCACTAGGTGGTTTTGAAACTGTATCTCAAGTTGTGAAATACACAATCCACCAGTGTGTGGCATCTGTCAAAGACCCTCAGTGTACACAAAACAAAATTAAATTTTAATCCTAACAGATAGCCATGCTCAATACAATTACAAGCAGGGCCAGGATAAGAAAAAGCCACGCTTACTGGAGCTGGGGTGGGCCGAGGCGAACCTTAAAATGTTAACGTCTTTAGATAGACATGATTTAAGAAAGCAGATACAAAGAAAAAAGTCTCCTCTTTTTTCTGTGTTTTAGTTCTTGTATTAGTTTTCTTAGTGACTAATAAAATTATAACAATAATGTATTGAAAGTGCAAAAAACATAAAACAGTAAGTCATTTAACAAGCCTCACTTCTATTCATAGCATTAACTTCATGTTTCCTTCTGTTTTACCTATTTTGTAGGGGCCTACAACTCTTTCTTGCCTTTCTACATGGAAACGCTTGAACCACATGTAGAGGAAGATCTTTGCAAGGTAAAGGGGAATATATATTTACCTTTTAAGACTTGTCCTGGTAATATTGTGAAGTATTTTACAAAAATGCTAAGCAACAAATCTTGTTTTATGAATACAAGTTTTGAGTTCTCAATGATTTAATATTTGTTTTTCTTTTATTACAGTTAGAATATGAAGGCCCAGGTGAACTTGTTGAAAAGATGAAATCACTATCAATGACCCACGAATGTAGTTTGACAAGCGAACATGGTAAGTCATCTCAATACTGCATATAGACTCTCTGATGTTCACTTTCATGTGCGGTTTTACATTCAGTGTTTGAATTTTTCTGAAATCTTTGCAACGGTTTTAAACCCTTGATTACATTTTAATCTCTCCCACTCTGTTAGATCAGCCAGCTCCTTTGGTGAGTTCAGATAAAAGTGCATCCATGCCAGTTGAAGCCAGTATTGAGGACCTGCATGCCTTCCAGTGTGAACCATTTGGAGATTCCCTTCAGGCAGATGCAAGCACCCCTTCAGGCCTGGAGGAAAAACTGGACCGAGAGCTTCTGTACCACAAACACGGCAACTATCTTTGCGATGCCCAGCCTGAACCTGCCAACTGCTTTCATAGACCTGTCTCAAATCCTTTCTTGCCAAATTATGTTAATGTAACAGATAACACTGTGAGGCAGCCAACACAGGAAATGTCATCTGTCCAGTCCTGGACAAAAGGAGAACCTGCTCCGATCATCAGCCAGGAGGACGTTTGGCCTCACCCCACCTCAGGACTTTATGCGTCTATGACGTCCTCCTCGCCTCATTTGCCCACGTCTGTCAGCACACCTTCTCTGCCTCCTTTTAACCCACAATATTCCCACACCAACTTTGACAGACAGAACACCTGGCCAGCTTACCCAGTGCCTGACACTGCTGGACGCCTTTTGCCTTCTACAGCATGTAGTTCACTGCAGGATCCAGGTGTGTAGAAAAACAGCGGTTTTTAGCAGCTTTGTCTGTTTGGTTTTGTATAAAGTGAAGCGACTGAACGCTATGTTGGTGTTGTGCTTTTTCCAGGATCTCTCTACATTCAGAATGCCAGCGGGATCCAGATTGGATGCAACAACAGCATGAGTATCAGAGGTTGTGATGCTTCTTTAAATTCATTATCTTCGAGCAACGGCTCCCCCACCTCTCAAATACAAGAAAGCATTTGTAACCACGGTAAAACCCAATATTTCTTACATACAACCATTATGTCGTTTTATACGTGCATAAATTAAAAAATAAACAGACTGAAGACACTGATGCATTAGGGTTTTCCTCTGCTGTACAAATATTGTCGGTGCCTCACGTTCTATTACATATTTTTAATAATATTAAAGTTTTGAACTGAAATTAAATTGGAAAAAAAAACGTTTACCTTTTAAACAATTGCTCATTAGTCTCTCATTCATTGCGGTCTTCTGCTTAATTTAGACCGCTGTCCTGTAAATGATGAACACCTGGATCTGGTGAGGAGCAACATTGGGAACAAGTGGAAACGCTGTGCGCGACGCCTGAATCTGACTAATGTGGAAATAGAAACCATAGAGCACGACTGCTTCCGTGACGGCTTGCCAGAGATGGTGCACCAGATGCTGGAGTCCTGGAAAATGAAGGAAGGATCTTTCAACTGTACCATTGGGAATCTTTGCAGAGCCTTGGAAGGAATCATAAAGGTAGATGTCATCCAGAAGATACTGGAATTGTGCAACTCTTGTTCACCAAAGACCTAAACCAATGCAACTCTGCTGAGATTAAATGTGGTGGTCACAAGAAGTATGGAAACTTGTGTTTGGTTCTGCTAAGCCCTGATCTCTGGGGATGAGAGTTGTCATGTTGGAGGATAGGATTCAGTCTAAGACTTTAGAGATATGTGATTGCTACTTGTTGGTACCAGATGCTCAAAACAAGAGTCAATAGCAGAATAAGCTGCTTACCATTGTTAGGGATTTGCCAAGTTTTTCATGAGTGCAATCCACAAACTCACTTCTGCTGCTCAACCCACAAACATTTTCTTTCAGATGTAAAGGTTTTTCCAACAGTGTAAGACGTATTGCCAGGAAATAATGTTAAAACCATAGAAATAGACAATCAAACACAAAATTCCTTACTTTTTGTGCTGTTTATTTTCAAAATATCAACGCTCAGATTAATGGAAAAAAAGAGGACTTCTGGTTTAATGCTGTATGATTTTGCAATACCACGTTGATTTATAAAAGTTATTGTAGAGGTGACTAGAATTTCAGTATTGAAAAACTCAAATCAAATAAAAAAAGTCTTTATTTTATGTAGATGTAATAAACTGGTTGGTAAAGAGAATTAAAGTGCTCACTGTCAATGTTTGTAATAATTGAACACTTTCTGGATGTAAGTTAAAAAAAAAGGCTGAATCTAACTGTGATTTTATCAAACTCAGATTTCTATTTTATGTGCTGTATTTTTACTTATTTATTTTTTCAACCCAAACCTTATAAGTTCAGAACATGGTCATGGTGTTATTTTGGATCTAGTCATTTAATTTCAAAATTATTGTTACCAAAAAAAAGAAATCGTCGGCACAATCAGATTTTATGATCATGCTACACTTAATAAGCCAAAGCAAGACATATTGCCAAATTCATATTTTTAATACAAACTTTGTAAAGCACTTGTTCTTTATAATTCCTTGTATTTTAGGTTTAGTCACACATGTCGTTATGAATGTAATCACGTTTGTACTTATAAGTACTTATTGACTGTTTATTTCATGATTTATTGTTATTGTTCATCTGGTGGATTGTTACTGTACCATGTTGAACAGTTTGGATCATTTGCTCTTTTTCTCTCTGAAAATTGTATAATGTTGGGAATGTGGTCATGTCTTTTTTTGAATAATGAAATGTCTGTGAATTTGTGAGCGATATTTGTTTTCTCTACAGAGTTACAAAAGTCTTGTTAGATGTTTTCTGCTACTGGAATGCTATTTTTAATATTTCAAATAGACAAGGTTCATATGTTTCTAAAAATCCAGTGTGTAATTTTATTCTTTTATCATTCTTACTGCAGCTGGAGGAGATGCCGAAGCTGACAACTGAGTCTCTGTCGTGATATTTGATTAAACTTAGTTTTTTTTTTACAGTAACTGGTTTTATTTTATATATCTTTTACAATATAGTTCACATAATAGTAATGTATTAAATCTATAATAATATTGTATGGTGTTGTACTCTTTACAATATGTATCTAAAACAGCATCAACTTACCTGCAGTTGTTTAATGTAAACAATGTTTGAGCTGTAAAAGAAACAAAGCATTCAAAGAATTGTTTACTTGTACACAAACAGTTCTGTTGCTGAAATAAGTGAGCAAAAGAAAGTTTTAACAAGTCAAACATTTCATACCATATTACACTTCAATAGTTTATAGTAAACCAAATCTGTTTACAGTAATAAATAAGTGATTGTCAAATTACATTGCAGTCAATTTAATTCCAATCGATCTAAATCTAGCTGGTCCTCGAGGGCCCCTATCCTGCATGTTTCAGAGGTTTCTCTGCTCCAACACACCTGGGTTGAATGAATGGGTAATTAGGCTTCTGCAGAACAATTCACTTACTGAATCAGGTTTGTATGAGCTGGGAAGTAAGTAAAACATGCAGAATAGCAGCACTCAAGGACCAGGATTTGACACCACTAAATGTTTGGAATGTTAAAAGTTTTTTTTATACCTATTAAAAATATTTCAGATATCCACAGCTTCATTTAACCTAATCAAACAGTTAAAAATGAGCTTGCTTCAGAAAATAGTCTGCAGGTTGGCACTGACATATCTGATCAGAACATTTATTCAGTATGTTAAAAAGAAATCATCAAATATTCTTGCCTTAAATTATACTGCTCTGGAATAATGGATGTTTATGTGTAAAGTCAAAAATAAGCTTTTATAAATGAACTGAATGGCAGCACGATGGATCAGTGGTTAGCACTGATTCCTCACAGCAACAAGGTCCTGATGCAAGAACCTGGGGATTACAGAGTTTGCGTGTGGATTTTCTCCGGGTACTCCAGTTTCCTCCAACAAACAAACAAAAAAAAAAATATATATATATATATATATATATGCACAATGGGTTGCCTTCAGGCCTAGGCCTCCCTTACAAAAGAGATCTATGATCTCAGGGGGATTTGCCTGGTTAAATAAAGGTAAATGAAATATTTTCCATTCAGCTTCAGTGGCCAAAGTAAAGTAGTGTTTTTCACAAGAAAAAAAAACCAAATGTTTGAATACATCACGTGGCTGCTGCAACACGTGAGGAACGTTTTGTAAATTCCTGAACAAAATGTCCTCAAAGTAACCCACATTTCAAAGAACAGAAATTATCAAAACTGTCATAGTATAAATTATACGTACTATCAAGACCACGCCTGTTTTTTGTCCCTTTGGGCCATTTTTAAATGAATGTTGAAGGTATTTGTCTCTAAAGTATTTATAATGGCCATTTTCCTCTCAGAAGCATAGGCATGTGCCTGGGAAAGTGGAGCGGCTTCATCTTTTGATGAGTCTCTGTTGACAGCTGGATTAGCAATACCACACATTTGAGGGTAGAGTCCAAAGTGTTCAAAACTATCCTCACACCTCTGGCAGCTGTAATCCTTAATAGTTACTACCGGTGGCTGAGCAGCTGAGATCGATAAAGGAAACTGGCTGCCCTGTCGGTGGATCGCACCAAGTCTGACCTTGAGCTCTGGCTTTGAGCAGCACTTTGCCTGCCCCTTGACGGCGAGGCAGCGCTTCAGGCACCGTTCAAATAGCACGCCTAGGTCTCTGCACATCATCCTGCGAATATTTGGTCTCAGGGTCACGTTGATGATGGGGTTGTAGATAGTGGAGGACTTTGCAAATATGGCAGGCACTGCAAATGCAAGAGGAGGGATGTTTTCAACCTGTCCGAAGGCGGCCCACATGGAAACGACTGCGTAAGGGCTCCACGCCGCGAAGAAGCCAATGCAGACGGCCACACTCAGCTTAGAAAGAAAAAAAAGGATACCTTAAATACATTTAGAAATACATTTGGAAATACATCTGACAATATGTTAATTTTAGAGCAAGTTAGCCAAATCTAGTGTGTACATCATTTGGCTGTGTCTCAATTCAAGGGTTGCTGTCCATGTAGACCGCGGCCCATGGAGGCTACACTCTTCTCAATCCAGGTAGGCTGCATAAAACATCTGTGAAATAAGACTGACCTATGTTTACATGACCAGTCATAACCTCATTACCATATTGATAGGTTTTATATTGCTTTAAAAACACTTTGGAACATGTATTCACACGTCTTTTCACTGGAGGTATAACTTCAAAACATCCAATGACTTTTTATTTACATTAATTATTTGGGTTTAACTCCAGTATCATAGTTTTTAATATTTTTTATTTAACATCTTATTGCAGCAAAAAAATTATTTGCTTAGATGCTGAATATACATTTAAAAACTACTTTGGTCCACAATTACTTTCCAAATTTTGTCTTTTTCATTAAAAATTGATGTTGAATTCTGGGATATTGTCAGCCACATAGGATACACTGATACGACCTATGTTTTCGAGGTTTAGTGGGCTGCATTTGTCGGCCACATGAGAGGGAACCCATAAAATAGGACAATGTTCACTACATGGGCTGCAGCCACTGAACTGACACAGGCTTTGTTATATCTGATAAATCTTTGTTTAAAGTACTCAAGGCAATAACTGTTGTGTACCACTGCCACATGTTGAAATAAAAAAAAAAACATTATACACGGTGAAGGTGAAACCCTTTTTAGACCCTTATCTTACCTTGACAATAATTCTCTGAATGTTGTTTTTCTGCATCTGCTTTGGTGCATGCTGCTCCATGGTCTTCCGGGATGTTTGCACAGTGACCAGAATGCCTGTGTAGGATGCAACGACAAGACAGCATGGAAGGATGTAGCAGAAAACGAACAGTGCCACAGCGTAAGAGCGTGCTGAGGTGTGCCGATTGGACAGGCGCCAGTCGATACAGCAGGCGGTGCCATAGGGCTCGGGTCCATACTTTCCCCAGTGGACCAGCGGGGAGCAGGCGAACAGCAGAGCATAGACCCAGGCACAGGCGATGAGCAGCTGGCCATGAAGAGACTTAAACTGGTTTCCTGACAAAACAAAATAAGGTTTTATTTGAATTTTTAAGGAAGCTGAATGCTTTGTAGACAAACTGCTTCCATCACAACCATTTTGTTCATATATCAATATAAGTCATGAGTTTAGATTTTTCCAATGACTACTAACACAGATAATAAGGTAATCCTTCAAGAGACGGGGGTGCACAATATATGGCAGCGTTTTATGGTGTGTATTTGTCATGATGCTCTAATCTAAACAGATGGGAGTTGAATCAGAAAAATATTTTAATTTAACAAGGTTGTCGAAATGTTTATGCTGTTTCATACTGGATCAGCAATTTAGCATCAGATACATAGAATTGCAATAAGTTATGATAAAAAAAAACAAATTTTATGTCTTTATAAAAAGGCTATGGTATGGTTTTTTTTATTAGTGCTACAGGTTCAAGCCTGGTTTCCACTGACCATTTTGGTATGCAAGTCTCTGGATGCTTATCAACTTGTATCTTTCTTCAAAACCTGTTATTTATATGCAGCAACAAGAGTTTGCATTTGTTTTTGTGCACTCTTGTGACCCCCTTAACAACTAGATCAGGTATCTATATTCAGCTGGATCTGTCAATTTTCTTTGTGTGCTTGAGAAACAATTGTCCAGCTACAAGCATGAAACATTGGGCATCTCAAAGTGTCATTATTCTGTGGAAACGGGCAAAAACAGATAGTTTTGAATGATAAAAATGCAATTTAGACCAAATATTTATATGCAAGTTGACATTTCTAAAGAAATTCTCAATTTGTTTGTCAAGTGGTTTAACAGGAATGACGTTTTTTTGAATGTGATCATGCCTAAGTGCCTATAATTGAGTGTTAGGAACAAAAACACATCTTTTTTTTTTTCGACTAGAGTTCACTCTCTTGGGGCCACATTAAAAACCCAACTGCATTGCATCAACCAACATCACAAGCAGCACTTACTGACTGCACACGTCAGTCAAATAAAAGCTCAAGTGTGTTGCACAGAAGCACGATCAGTTTCCTCTCTCAGGGATGTGATGCCTAATCGCGCCGCTGGGCAAACATAGCTTCTCGAAAGGCTTACCGTAAAGTGGGTAGCACACTTTCATGAAGCACACCATGCTTAGCAGGGTGAGGGTGGTCAGGCTGCAGAGGCCGAACAACATGCCACAAAACGCATAAATGGAGCACGCTGTTTCGCCATACAACCACCTGCGTGGGAGGGCAGGAGGAGGTGGGGGTTGAGGAGGGAACGGTGAACAGACAAAGAGGAAGGAAAGATCAATAAGGGAGAAGGTGAGAGAAATATAACAAGAGAGTAGCTGGAACCTGACACTCCATATCTGTGACCTCACAGGCAGTCGTGCTGCTAACCAGAATCAATAAATGATAAAACTTTGATACATAAAAGGACGTCAGGTTTAAAAACGGTACCTATATTACACATTTCAGCTGCGAATATCCCATTTCTCCAGTGGCGTTCTTTGCTCTGTTCGTTTACTTTCATGCACCAGCAGACTACGAGTTCAGTACCTGTGGTAGAAGCTCGAAGTGATCGCCAAGGGGTAGAGAGACAAAGTGAGGCCCAGGTCACTAACAGCGAGGTTGATGATGAAGTACTCTGCAGGCTTCAGGAGGTGCTTTTTCTTGTAGGAGACATACAGTAAAGTGCTGTTGCCAAACAGGGAACATACTCCTGCAAAACAAATTGGCACTTTTTACATGTCTGAGTACACAGCAGCATCTTAAAACTAAAGCTATTTTTATCTAAACTAACTTGTTCCAACTCAGGGCCGGTCCTAGCCAGTTTGACCCCCTAGGTAAGATTTTAGGAGATGCCTCTTGTGCAGTTTTGACATTATTTTTTACTCTAGTAGAAATGAGGTTGTTTAATTAAAATAATTAACTGGATCACTTACATGACTGTGTGGGGGGTTGGGGACAGGCAAGGAACTGTCCGTCATGGGGAAAGAAAGAATGTGGGCTCAGAAGAGCAAGGGAAAGAGGATGAGGAGGTGGTGAACTTATTTCTAACAGCAGAGCAGGTTGTGAGATGAGTATTTAATTTCTTTTATTGGTGGGGGGTTAGGTCCTACAAGCTCTGAGATGTAAAATAAATTTGAAGCTGAGTTTCAGAAAAACCCATGAGATTACCCTATCAACTTTTTAAGAACTACACAAATTGTTCTGCAGATTTCTGCTGAGCTTTCTTGGATTGTTGGGGGGTCTTAGCAGGACAAAAATTCCACCTGCAAAAGATTGGTTAGGAATGACTTTGCATGGGACAATGAATGTACAACCAGTTTCCATATATTCCAACACATGTTTAATTTATAATGTATATGTAGTACTCTGACAGCTGGCAAAGAAATCATACCAAAAAGTGTTTGAAATACTTATACTGTAATAAAGATAGAAATATTAAGTCTTTTGTGAAATCACAGCACTTACAAATGACAAATGCAAACTTCCAGGTCTTCACGGTGTGTTTTATTTTCTCATGCTGGGATTCATTCCTGTTTGAGCAGAACTTGCAGAAAACTAATTTACAACATTATTACCTCTGCTGGTGGTCGGCTCATAATAATAATAAAAAAATGATTTTGAAAGTTTGCAAAACTTAACTCACCAAAAACGGAGTAGACCACAGCGACGGTTGTATCCACTGGTCTGGGTATGTTGGAGTGGAATGGAGTGTCTTCAGCCAAAAGCCCCATCTGCAAATAGATTGTTTTGGTTTTAATACAATGGGAAACAACTGCACTTGTTAGTTTTTAGGATTTTATTTGCTCTCATAACATAACTTTTTTTTAACTGAACACTGAAAAACTTTAAATGGATGGTTGCAAAATTATGAGCAGTAAATATAAGTTTTGTTAAAGAAAAGGTGAGCTCTTGTAACCCCTATTCTTAAAAAGAAGTCTGTGTGCACTCTCGTTTTTCATGTGGAACAAAAACGTTTAGGTGATATGCATTCACAAGTATTGCATACACAACTGAACTGTCCAAATTAAACATTGTATGTAAAACATTTAATCTGAAATCATATTAGTAAAATGAATTCAAGCTTCCACAAATCCTCTGTGGTTAACTAATGTGTGACTGATTTAGTTTTTATTTCTTTCAAGTATGGATGGACAGACAATAGCGCATTGTATTTATATGTGAAAGATCCCTCCACGCGCAACGCCTCCAATTTTGGACAAACGCGCCTTTACGCACGGGATGCGCATCCGTGGCCACCTCCTGGGGTGTTTGTGATTCATAATCCGACAAGTTGGACCAAAACAGCGCGAGCAAACACAGCGATTTACCAACAAATAGAACACCTCATTTGAAGAAAGAACACTCAGATATAGGTCAAAGATATGGCTAACTTTTGCGCTTCCTGCTCACAGCAGGGAGATACTGTTCGAATGTGAGATGAGAGATAAATCCGCCTCTTGGCGAGGAGATGATTAAAAACACAGCCGAAGAAGAAAGTCGGCCAATCATTATAACTGATGATGGAGAGTAAAAGGCTAAAATTACCACAGTTAAGATAGGAATAATTAATAACTTTATTTTATTCCAGTTGTTGACACCGGTGTTTTAGTCACTTTATTCATTATTGAAATTGTCTTTTGATGCGCGTGGATTTTGGTGGTAGAAGAACGCACAAATTGTCATTTTTGCAGAGAAAATTACATCACAGTTTCTACCAAAGATGCTCCAAGTTGTAGATGCAAACATTTTGTTGAATATATTAAATAATTCCAAAAATTGCCTTACCTTCTCAGATAACATTACTTCAAAATAGACTGGGCTCCTGCTGGTGCCAAATAATGTCGAATGTCTCCTCCTCTCAGCAGAAAGAAAAGGAGATGGGCTCTCACTGTACGCCCCTATTGTCTATAAGGAGCTGCAGATCCTGATGCTTCAAACTGCAAAACTGCTCGGATCAATTAATGACGTCATACGGATGATTTCCTAAATGCGCGTAGGTAGGCTGCTGCTGGAGGCTTGAGGCTCTAAAACCTCATCTCTCTAAAAAAGCATCACTCCATCTAAAAAACAATTTGGGAATAAAAACCTACACAGTGACTCATCAAACTTCAATAAGTTCACTTATATGGATTTTTAATTTTTTTAAAAAACAGTCCAAACTTCATCATGAGTCAAGTCTGAAATAATTAAAATGGCTTTAGGTGTCAAGCAGCAATTTGCTTATGTGCTTATTTGACACATAAGCATAAAGAACTATTAAAATATTTATTGAATGCAGCAACTTATATTAAAGGTACTCACAGTCACAAAGACCAGACTAAATAAATAAATAAATAAATAAATAAATAAATAAATAAACAAAATGTGCACATTATTTTCATTATGATCAATGTGTCCTTAAAAAGATGGTAAGCAAAATTTGTGACCAGATCAGCTACCAGTATTGAAAAAAGTTCAAATATTAAACTTTTTGGTCATAACTGTTTAGCTACACTGATTACAGCCAGTTTATTGTAGGTCAGTCACATGACTCAAGCTTTCATGATGTTATTGGCAGAATCAGCAAAGTTCTTTGCTTACATTGAGTGTGGACCCGCATTTGTAAATTGAATACCAACATAACTGTAGAGTAACTCTTTCAAACTGCACCATTTAATAAAGTCCAGGACAACTTTTTACATTTAACTTCATACTTTGTATTCAGTATCTTTAATGTGTTTTGTTTTTGTTTTGGCAACAAAACAAACAAGAAATAAAACCTGAATTTAACTGGGGCAACATTTCAACAAGAATGAATTTATGCAATGTGGAAAAAATTGATTAACTACAAGAGTTGCATTTAGGGAAAAATGAAGATTGTCTTCACAATAAATTATTTGAGAAAACTTTTCTGAATAAGAAAAGAAAGCATGTCCACTATTTAAATTCATTGCCCTTACAAACAATATTGGTGCTTTATTATTCACCTCTGATGTGCCAAATAAAAAAAGTTCAATCTAAGCTTTTTACTCTGTTTTGAAAAGAAAATGGAAGTTGGTTAAACTTATCTATAAGGCTTTTGCAACCTTGCCCTAAATTCTAAAGTAAAAAGAATTGCAGTCTTGACTCATCTACTATTATTGTGAGATGATTAATAGTTTTATCCCTTTGAATATTTACATTTTAAAAAGTATAGTCTAGTCACAGCAGCACTGATGTGCTTCGTTTAATTAGAAGTCAACGTTGGATGTTCTCCACACGACTTCAAATCAATCAAAGGGGGTCAAAAGCACATGCAGTGGCACCTGAAAATTAAATTCGAACATTTCCTGGAAAGTGTGAAAAGGGAAATAATCTTGTTTTTTTCCCCCCACACATTAAAAGCAAGAATTAACTTTAGAGGAACTACACTGTGAAAAATATTGCCTTGCGTACCACCCGCATGCACACGTACACCAAGACACAGATGAGGCTGGAACAGACCCAGTTAAAGTTTGAGATGAAAGCACCATGCAAGGTGTAACAGCGTTATCAAAGAATTAATTGTCACAGCCACAGAAGGTAGTAAGACATGAATGAGTATGATTAGATAAAACACGGGGTGAACATCAAAGTGGTCTGGTGAGAATTCAGAGAAACGTGTTTCAGAGAAATTCACCTGATGAGAAAAAGTCACAACCCTTCATAGTTTTGTAATATATTTTAGCATTCAGGTTTTTTTTTTCAAGTATTACAAGTTTAATAAAATATTTAACTGCCTTTTTAAAGGGGGATTATGCAAAATCTATTTAATTTGAGCTTTATATGATGTTATAATGTTCCCTCATCAAAATATTCCCAGAGTGTTGCTTTGACTCATTCATGCATGTTTGAGAAATCCTTCAATCCTGTGATCATTTCGAGCTGCCTAAACACTTGCTGGTACAAAGCACCACCTATTTGTACAAAGCTCCTCCCTAGAGCTCAGTCTGCAGCAGAGCTCCAGCCCCACAGAGCACCCCTCCCCCAAAGCATTGTTGTGAATATGTGGGTTAAGATCGAAATATATTTTTGATATTTTCATAACAATTGAAGATAACATAATACCCCTGTAACCTTTAAAGAAAACAATACCTGCTTTTATAGCCCAGAAAATCACAATCCAGTTTATGGGTTTCAGGAAAATCTTTTGAGCAAAAAAACTTCCCAGCTGCATGCAGGTCAAGTCTCACAGTTGCATCAGTTCAGCTCCATTAGTTCCATTTGTCTTGTGAAGCTACTCTTTAAGTAATATAAAGTAGAAGCAAGAAAAAGTCAATAAATAATCACCAAAGTTGGAAATATGACACTGTTAGACCACAAATAAATAAATAAATAAAGAAAGAAAGAAAGAAAAATAAATAAACAAACAAACTCTTGTATGAAAATTGTGTCATCCTGTCACTCTGTTTTGTCCTACTTCCACCCCAATCAGCAAAATGAGAGTAGATTTATGACAACAATGAAGTACAATAAAGAGCTAAAATCCAAACAGACAATTGGGAAACAATATTAAAAAACTTCTAAGTTGGCCCTCATCAGCTACAGTTATTCTTCCTCAACTTCCACTACAGACAGATACCAAACATATATTAGCAGGTCTCTCTTGAAAATGAGATTCTGGATCTCAATGAGACTGTATAAATAAAGGTCAAATAAAAAAAAAATTAAAGAAAAAAAAAATATATATTGCACATGAATACATAGCTGAGCAAATCTACACATTTAGAAAACAAATTTCCCCTCAACCAGCAATGATCAGTTTGGAAGAGGAGTGGAGTGAGTGGTGAAGGAGTGATGAGGATGAAGCAGGTCACACAAGAGTCGTGCTAAATACAGAAACCTGACCTTTAGGACTCAATATTGAAGTGAAAATAATTTTAAAAAATACTATTATTATTATTGTTATTATTATTATTATTATTGTTGTTGTTGTTGTTGTTTTTAATATTACCTCACTGCCAAAGTGAGAAAACAAATGTGATGACAAAAATGTAAAAAGAAAAGTTTACAAGTAAAAAAATGCTGCACATTATGGCAACATTGCAAAATAGAACAAAAGACAAGAAGGAAAACTCAAAGCCAAGCAACCTTCTCCTGTTTTAATGCAGATATTAACACAAATTTCCAGCTTTTATTTTACCTCTTCAAATTAAAGCACAGACAGATGTAACCTAATGATACATGTCTGAACTCCAGCTGAGCTCTTCACTGCAAGTGTGTCTTTTTAGATATAACCATAAACCATTCTCTTGTTCCAAAATCCGACAGAAAGGGGACAATAAATTAAGCTAAAATATCTTGCACGAGTTTTCAAAGATAAAACCTTTGTGAGTTCGGATAAAACAAGTTGTAGAGTCCTGGATGGAGGAAAGAGAGGAGAATGAGCAGGTTGTTGCACAGGATTTGAACCTACGAGCACAATCAAACTTTCTTCATTATTATGCAAAGTTCATCAGATAAAACCTGTTTTTCAGGTACTTTTAATGACTTTTTTGTGTCTTCCTCACAAGGTGTAAAGATTTGTTAACAGATAGTAGAGCGTTATGGTTGCTGTATAACCAAGAGCCTTTACGACCCTGTCAGTTATTGACTTGTGAAGATAAATCCTTCATTACCAATGATTGCAAGCTCAGTATGTTTCATCTGTAAACAGAGAGATATTTTAACATGACCGAAAGAAAACCTGCAGCTGGGCTTTTACTTCTTGTTGGATGCCTCCTGTGTGTTTCTACTCTTTGCTTGGTAAGGAAGGATTCATTTTAAGGGATGCTGAAACTATAAACTTGATTCATCAACTTTGTAAAACTAAAAAAATTACAACAAAACTTTTTTATATGAAAACTTTATATCTGTTTATTTGCTATTTTGCAGCCCACTCCGAAGATTCCAGGTTAGTGATTATTTCAACCAGTCTGCAGATTCCAATCTTTCATGGTGCCACTTTGACTTCAGCTTATTTAGATGCATTTGTTTTTATAGATTTGGATGTAGACGGTGGACAAGACCTGGACATTATTGACATAAATGAAGGTGCGGGAATTAATAGTGTTGAAGGTTTTTTCTCTGCAGATCTCAGAGTTACCTTACTGTTCTAAATGTTGTGTTCTTTGTTCCCCCCGCAGCGGCAGGGTTGAATCTGGTGGAGGGGGACATTGTGATTGATGGGGTATGTTCGCCTAAATGCTTTTTGTTTTCATCCCATACAGTTTCATTGTTGTAGATTTGAGTTAGTTTGACTTATGGCTTTGTGATTGTTGTGTTTACCACTTCAGGATCAAACTCGAAATTCCATCATAGGGGAGGAGTACAGGTGGCCAAAAACCATTCCTTTCTACATGGAAGATGACTTAGGTAAAACAAACAAAAATAAATAATAGCTAATAGTAGAATACCATAAAATGTTCCTATAAAATGGGCAAACAGTCTGTCATTTCAAATAGTTATTTTTTTTAAAATTCTTCATACGATTTTAATCAAACCAAACTCGACTTTTTATCCTATTTGTAAGAAAAAAAGCATTTTTGTTTACGCTGCAGTAAACAATTAATCTTACATTATTTCCCAATCATTAACTAGTGTTTAGTTCAGAGTCATGTCAAAGTACAGGGCAGCATTGTTTAATGATTGATGTCCTGACATTGACAGCTAATCCCGAGACCAAAAACGTGAGACTTGCACGATCAGATTTAATATTATGCCAAAATCATTCAATGAGGTCTAATTGGGAACTTACACAGGATTATATTTAACCTAACCTAACCTTAAATAGGATGATAAGATGTAATATTCAAATTTTTATTTTCATTCAAGAGATCAATGCAAAAGGTGTGATTCTGAAGGCCTTTGAGCAGTACCGCCTCAAGACCTGCATTGACTTCAAGCCATGGGATGGAGAAGAGAACTACATTTCCATCTTTAAAGGGAGCGGGTAAGATGTTTTATATGTTTATATGGGAAGAGAAATTGCATTGACTGAGGGGTTAAAGCATTGTTAATCCCGTGCACAAGTAAAACCTTTGAGATAAGACCCTGCTGATTTGATTTGATGTTCATAAAAGCCTCGCTTTCCCCTTCAAAAGCTGCTTCTCCTCCATTGGTAATCGGCAAGTTGGGAAG
This sequence comes from Anablepsoides rubrolineatus, assembly GCA_031762495.1. NCBI lineage: Eukaryota > Metazoa > Chordata > Actinopteri > Cyprinodontiformes > Rivulidae > Anablepsoides > Anablepsoides rubrolineatus. The sequence continues at coordinate 7,993,080 of JARVGW010000815.1, forward strand.
CAGAGGTTGTCGATAGGAACCAACTGTGACCGTATCGCCACCATAGAACACGAGTTCCTTCATGCTCTGGGGTTCTGGCATGAGCAGTCCAGATCCGATCGTGATGACTATGTCAAAATTATGTGGGATCACATCACAGAGGGTAATGGACACTTTATTATGTATCCTTTATTTAATATGTTTTTTCATCTTACTAACATACTGAACAAAATATGACTTATGATAGAATTCAAAATAATACAATATACCATATACATAACACAATATTATATGATATACTGTACATTATGATATGATGGAATGTACATCACAAGACAAACATGATAAATTGTACTATACTGTATAATATAGTACTATGTAATATTTAATACAATATTATATTTGATACAGTTACTATATGTAAATCATAACTAATATATAAAACATTACAGTTTACTTTACTGGCATTTTAAATAAGTTTTAAAATTATATTTATAATTTTTTAAAAGCAAAACTCATTTTACAGCATATGTTATGTATTTGTATTAGCTGTTTCCATGGCTAAAATCCTATAGATAAGAAAATTAAACATCCTTATCAGTGATAGTTGTGTTGACCTATGCTCATCAAATTATCTTTTGTTAATTAAATTACAATGTGTTCTGATTTGTCAGCTCCATTATCAAGGGTTTAAACACCTGTAGATAAATGTCTGAAACCTAATCTCTACATTATACAAAAAAAAAATAAAATAATTAAAGCATAATTACATCATTTTCTAATGTCCTGTATGTCTGATCCGCAGGCAAGGGACACAACTTTAACACCTACAACGACACCACCTCCAGCTCTTTGGGCATACCCTACGACTACAGTTCCATGATGCACTACAGTAAAAACGCTTTCCGTAACGGCACCGAGCCCACCATTGTCACGAAGATCCCCGCTTTCAGCGACGTCATCGGCCAGCGTATGGAGTTCAGTGACAGTGACCTGCTCAAGCTGAACCGCTTCTACAACTGCAGTGAGCTTCAACAGCCAGTATCAAGCATGAGCTTTAGTTTTGCATCATAAAAATAACTCCAACATGATCACACTGCAGCTTAGCTGGAGCAATAGTTATTCTATAGTTTGTGAAGAAAGTGGCTGAAATGTATAGATGCTGTAAAACACCTGGAGTAGTTTAATCAGTTTATTGCAGTTCTAAGAATTTCACCAGTGTTTATGAAATGTCTTCTAGCTCAAGGCTCCACCTTTTTGGACTCCTGCGACTTTGAACGGGAGAACATCTGCGGAATGATCCAGGGGCAAGAGGATAAGGCTGACTGGGTCAGGGTATCTGAAGCTGCCGGAGGGCCAAACCTAGACTACACCAACATGGGCAAATGCACAGGTAGTATAAAACTTGGCTTGTTAAAGAAATGATTTATAATTTGGTACAAGTCATATTCCTACATGTGAGGTCAGAAATCACTGAGCTTTGTCTTGTTTTCATGGTGGATGTGAAAAAAAGTTGCTTATTGAAACTGAAGGACAGGGTGTCAAACAGGAATATTTTACAGAATTGAAGCCATAATGAAATTCTTTAATTTACTTTTAAAATGTGTTTTTTTTTTTGGCTACATTTTAGCAGTTTTGGAAAACAACTTTGTGCAAGGTTTTTTTGTTGTTGTTTTTTTAAAACAACCTATTCTATCTAAGTGTACATGGACATTTTGTTAAGCAGAAAAACAGACGTTTCTTTGTTCATTTTTCATCAAACTCTCAAATGTAATTATGAACAACATGGGCTCTTAATTTAGTTTTATGTCACCGATTAGCAACATCAAAACATCTACAATGCTATAATGAATAGCTGCATCCTTAATTCGTGTAATTTGTCTGTTTAGGCTCCGGGTTCTTCATGCACTTCAGCACTGGCACAGCCAACACTGGAGACACAGCTGTGCTGGAGAGCAGAATCCTTTATCCCAAAAGAGGTTATCAGTGTCTACAGTTCTTCTACTACAACAGTGCTGGTTCCAATGACACACTGAAGATCTTTGTCAGGGAATATGACAAAGCCAACCCTAAAGGAACTCTGCGCTTTATAACAACTATAGATGGTGACTAAAGTCTTTTTTATCATTCACACATTTTTTAATTTGTTTTTGTTCATTTTTATGCAGTCTAATTCTACATAGTTTGTGTTATTTTAGCTATTTATAGCCTATATTAAACATTCAATATTTATATTGTTTCAAAAATAGGCCTATTTTCCTCATAGCAGTACATTAATGTTCCTTATTTGGGCGGCTGTGGTGAAATGGTTAGGGGAATCGTCCCGTAACCGGAAGGTCAGCGGTTCGATTACCAGGAGTCTCAGTCGTTGTGTCCTTGGGCAAGATACTTCACCCGCCTTGCCTACTGATGTTGGTCAGAGGGTCCGGTGGCGCCGGTGCATGGCAGCCCCACCTCTGTCAGTGTGCCCCAGGG
>JARVGW010000815.1:7995633-8008545 GCA_031762495.1 Anablepsoides rubrolineatus
TGGTCAGAGGGTCCGGTGGCGCCGGTGCATGGCAGCCCCACCTCTGTCAGTGTGCCCCAGGGCAGCTGTGGCTACAAAGTCGTTTGCCATCATCAATGTGTGTATGTGTGACGAAGCAAAGATTTGGCACAGTCTGCTGGCTTCTTTAGATTTATTTATTTATTTATTTATTTTTGTGTACAGTGCCCTGAGACAACAGTTGTTGTGACATTGACGCTATATAATAAAACTGAATTGAATTGAATGAATAGATGAATGTCTGTAAGTGTAAAGTGCTTTGGGGTCTGGAGGGACTAAAGCTCTATATAAGTTCAGTCCATTTACCATTTAGAATTTCAAGATGCTAATTACCGTTATGCTACTTTTAACTAAGACATTTAGGCAACCTTAGATAACCCTGAATTTCCCCTTGCGGGACAATAAAGGCTATTTCTATTCTATTCTATTCTTCTATACTTGCAGTTTCTAGCACGCTTGGCACATTTAGCTTTACATTTTTGCTTAGCAAGCCTTTTAATCAATAAAAAGTAGCAAATTAATTAGCCTTTTGCTACTTTTAACTATCTTTTTGCTGATTTTAGTTTCCCTTTTGTTGTTTTTAGTTTCAGCTATATATTTTCAACTCTTAACTTTTGGCTAACCTTTTACAATTTTTTGCTTCCAGTAAACCTTTTAGCATTTTACTACCCTGTATTTCAATTTCAGCTTTCACTATTTTCAGATTGTTTTGCAACTTCTAGCTACCAGTTTCCTACTTTAAGCTTATTTTGCTACTTTTAGCCTTTAGCAAACATTTAACTTTTTAATTTTAGCTAGTATTTTGCTCATAATGTTCTTATATTTCTTTCAACTTAGTTTCAGTTCAGCAAATTTTAGCAGTCATCCAGCACTGCAGTGTTAAGTGTTTTTGAAAAAAAAAAGGCCATTTATTTTGTTGTTTTTAAAGTTCTACAGATAAAATCTGACCATCTTGTACTTGGTAAACTCAGTGATGTTTCTTTTTTTCTGACAGGATCTCCTCAAGATCTTTGGCAGCTGCACCACGTGAGTCTAGATGCCAAAACAAAATTCCGTGTTGTTTTTCAGGGGACCAGGGTGGGTTCTGGGCCTGCTGCTGGGGGACTGTCCCTGGATGACATCAACCTTTCTGAAACCACCTGTCCAGAGTTTATTTGGCGAGTGAAAAACTTTGCTCATCTTTTGGAAAACACCCCAACAAATTCATTTATTTCTAGCCCTCCATTCATCTCTAAGGAAGGTTATTCCTTCCAAATGAAGCTTTACCCCAACGGAAGGGAGGGTTACCCTGGGGAGCTGTCGGCTTACGCTAATCTGGTGGCTCGTGAAGGGGACACAGGACAGACATGGCCTTGTCCTTGGAAACAGATCACCATGATGTTAATGGATCAGCACCCACACATTCAAAAACGCATGTCCAATCAGCGTAGTGTCACAACTGACCCCAACAAGATGACATCAGGTGCAGCTTTTCTGTCACACAATCTGAATATGACTATTTTTGATATATATACACATACAATATAGTCAATATTGTAAACTTAACATTTTTCTTACCAGACTCTGCTAATTTTTTCTGGGATGATCCTCGCAAGATTGGTGTTGAGGTCACAGATACCGATGGATCCAAGTATTTCCGTGGGCCTGGTTCAGGTACGGCGACGTATCTCACCCACCTCAGAGCCAAAAGCAGAGATTTTATCAAGGGAGGAGATGCCATCTTCCTCCTCAGCATGGAAGGTAAAACTAATTACAGTTTAAATTCTACAGACATTTACAAAAAGACAGTCAGATAAACTTTCTTGAAAAGCTAATCTTTATCCTAGCTGTTTGTGAAAACATGCACCTCATCAGATCAATTATTGAACCAATTGGCTCCTGTTTCATTCTTTGCATTTCTCTGTTCTCCTAGATGTGTCCCATTTGACAAAAACCCAACCAGCGTCTTCCACCAAACCTCCTACAACCACGGCCCCCTCTGACTCGTGCCAAAATGTGCGGTGTGAGAATGATGGCATCTGCTTCAAGAGCAAAGGCAAAGCAGCTTGCAGGTGAGATCAATATGTGAAGAATGCAAAACGTATGTTTCCATGAAATGTTGAATATTGGTAGAAAAATAAGCTCATTATTGTGCACCATCAGCTAGCAAACTTTTACTGCCACTCAATTTAGGTCAACAAACTTGACTCCAGTTAAAATAAGGTCAATATGTCAAAATCCAACATTTAAGCTGTTATGTTATTTTTTAACGGGTAGCACGCAAATGGTTGTGTACAGGAATCCACATGAATATTAGTGTGTAATTATTACTCAGTGTGTTTTTGCTATAAACTGTAGTTTTCTATTTACTATGTCTGCTTTTGTTGAATTCTTCTCATCAGCAAATGAGCCTGTATGATTCAATTTTTTTTTTCCTCATCCTTGTTCTTTTCCCTCCACGCTCCAGATGTGTTGTGGGCAATGACTGGTGGTACTACGGGGACAGCTGTCAGCACAAAGGGTCCACACAAGACACAACCACTTTGGCGCTGGCCTCCTCTCTGTCTGTACTGGGAGTGATGCTGGTGGTTACAGCAGTCAGCGTTATCTGTGTGAGGAAAAGGTTCAAGAAACAAGCCATTGAGAACAGTGTCGTTCAAGAAAATGTGCATGCTGGTGAAAGATTCTAAAAAGAAGCTGAACTTCTGAGTGAGAAAAAAAAAGAACACAGCAAACTTTACAAACTGGGCTGAGTTCAGCATTACAATTGATTGCCATCTGCTGGTCACTCCAAGTAAAAACACGACGTTTATTATGTAAATTAAATATACTGACATGAAATGATGTTTCTAAATGCTTTGAAAAAAGTAGTCGCAGACAACTTCATTTAAAATTCACAAATTTAAAATTTATTATACCAAAGACAGGAACATTTGTGTTGTTTCTTTTCCATGTGGATATATTTGTTGGTATTACTGAACTAGACACAGTCATGCCGGTGATAACAGTTACTGTAGGAGGGAGGTGTGACTAATAACCTGTGAGAATCCATGTCTATGTGTGTGTGTGTGTTATGTCGGAGTGTTTGTTTGTGTGTATGTGCATGCAAAAATCCTTTAGTGTTAAATAGATAAAGTGATGACTACAGAACATTACAATTAAACAAAGTGAAACAAACCATAGCAACTTAGTGCAGAAACATTGTACGGAATGTTGGTTTCTATCCTGCAACTGCACTTTTACATTTATTTGTGTATGTGTGTGTGTGTATGTATTTGTGGGTCTACACTGTAAGAGGGGGGGATGACACCTCCATAACGTCAAACGATACATCCTCCCAACCACTAAAACCTTCACCGACATACAGGTTTGCAGTTCCTTTAAAAGCATCAGTATACAACATTTCTCTTATTTACAAACATTGGAAAAAAAAAAAAAAAAGAATCATCATTTCTCTCAGAGAAGATTAGTAAAAGTGACTGAGCCACCATAAAAGAGTATGCAACTCCTAGGAGTTAGTATTGGAAATTTCTACAAAAAATTTCTAGGTCATTTTACAGGCCAAGAGCCATGATTTACTGAAGAAATACAGTATTTAGGTGCCCTATCTACAACAGGTAAGTGTGGTAGTAATGGTGTAAGCATTCACCATCGCGCACTGATAATAAAAAGATAATGCGTCTCTGCGTTCAAAAGGTTCTTTCAAAAACTTCACTGCTTTCACATTAAAAGATATGGTAAGTTTTTAAAAAACAAAGAAAACATAGAAGTGTTACCCATGTTAGGTACTGGGGCAAGATAATGCAAATAAACTAGTGTTGATTACATACTCAGCTGGTTGTCTACGGTAAAAAAAAAACAAAGTTCCAGTCTGTGCGAAGGGCACGACCACGGATGCGCAGGATCTGTGTCGATTCATTAAGGTTGAATATCATTAAAGGGCTCATTTGCTTGTTTCTCTCTCTGAGTGCTGCAGTGCATGGTTCTTCAAAGACTAGGCTGTGCGGGGGTACGGAAGCTGGGTGAAACTATTTTATGTGCAATTTACAGCCTCCTGAGGAAAACCCACATGTTTGTGAATGTGAACAGCGGGGGGGGGGGATGAGACAAGGCTGCAGGTGCTGCTGTTCAAAGAGGCGTGTCGTAGTAGTCTGTGGGTTGATCTGTTCCGGTGGATTTCTGCTGTTTCTGCTGATGCTGCTTCATGATCTCCTTCACCTCTTCTTCCAGCTCGGGCGGTATGATGAACTGGTCGTCGGGGTCGGGCTGGGCGGGAGCGGTGAAGTAACCTCCAGACTTCTTGGAGGGAGCGTCAGCCGCCACCTCGATAAGGTTATGACTTTTTTCCTGGCGTGCCACGGAACCATTTACTCTCCGCTTGCCCGTCAGCTTTCCGCCATCGCTGCCTCCTGCTCCGGCACTTTGCCACGACTCATCTCGCTCGAGTCCATTCTCGCCGTCCCCCTGGTTTGTGTCTTCCTCTGGGGGCTCTGGGGTGCTTGGTGGTGGAGGTGGAGGAGGGAGAGTGAGCAGGGTGCGTTCCTGGCTGGTGGTAGGAGGCGCAGATGTTTGGGGGGATGACAACAAAGAGAGCTCTGCTCTTAGGCAGTGAACGTCTGCCTCCACCTCTACCCTACTCCCGTTGGAAAAGACGCCAGCGATGGGCTCCTCGTCCTCGCTGTCCAGCCCGTTGTCAGACAGGGCACTGGAGAAGGTGGCGCTAGACAGCTGCCTCTGAAAGGACCCTGCCAGGCAGACGGGATGGAGAGCGCAGCAGCTGCGAGCAGAAGGCAGCTCTGAACCTGGAAGCAGATACTGGCAGGGCTGCGTGGTTGTTTGGGCTTGCTGGTGCTGCAAGGAGAGCAAATGAGCCTGCTGGTGCAGATGGAGGTGGGAGTGATGCGGCTGCTCCTGCAGCAGCACCAAGGAGCTCTGTGGGGGCTCGTCGGATGAGGCTGTGGAGCCCACCTCGCTGCTCATCTCGCTGGTGCTGATCTCGCTGCTAATTTCACTGCAAGAGGACGGCGGGACGGCGAGGGAGCCGTCGGAGGGGCGATCCTTCATGGCAGAGGACGACGGGGGATAGGGGCCCAAACCGGGGCTGGGGGGAGGCTGAGGAGGTTCGGAGCAGCAGCAGGAGCAGCAGTCTTCGCTCACGCTGAGCTGGACGACGACGGCGCTCAGGCTGTCGGTGCAGCCGTAGCCCTGCGCCAGAGTGCAAAGCTTTTTAGCAGCGGCCAGGCCGTCGGGGACGTTGCGAACGGCCTCCACGGCTTCAGTGGGAGACACGGCATCCCACAGGCCACGGCTACCCAGTATGAAGAACTCATCCTGAGGGGTCAGAGTGACGGTCTGAACGTAGGGACATGGGATGACAGAGGGGTATAGAAAGGAGTAGCCCATAATCCGTGTTGAATCGGTCACCCCATTCACCTTGTTGTCCTTAAGAAAAAAGATACGAATCAATCAGTGCAGACTTAAAATCACATTTACATCAAATTACTTTAGCGAACATATTTTATAATCTCTACCTCTGTGACGATGGCTCTGTACTGCCTGATCCGATGGTATTCGTCCTCGAGCCCCACGTTGTGAAGCAGTGACAGGGACATTGGCTTTCCATCCCGACACAAGATGGCCTTGCACTTTCCCACGTTAGCAGCTGTGAGGGTGAAGCAGCCGCCGGGATCAGTGGGGTCATGTCGAATGTGACACAGAGCCGCAGATCCCCCGAGTTTCTGTCCTGCGGTTCCAAGTTTCCTGCAGAGGGGACACAGGTGGAGGGGTGTTAAATGATCAGTATTTAAAACTTATAAGAAAATGTGTAAATAAGAGCATAGTTGTATTTCTATCAAGCATTAAGCGCATTTTCTATTTCAACATGTAAACAGCTGGTTGGCAAAGGAAAAAAAAGAGAAAAATAAATATAAGTAATCACGTAGGTTTTATGCATATATACCATAGACATTTTAAATATGTAGTATATACATATACACAATTATTTAGAATTTTATTTTGCAGACTTTAGTTTTTTTTATTTTCCTCAAAGTCTTTGACAGCTGACAAATTTAATTTAAAAAAAGCTAATCTTTTGTTTACCTTTGCATGACAAGGAAGGTGTTGGTCATGTAATCCTCTTCGCTTTTCGTCTTGTGTAGCTCTTCAGCCAGCACGTCGTTCATGGTGCACTGCAGGAGGTAGGGCACTTCCACATTCTTGTCTCCATCAAACACGCCGTACAGGGCTTCACGACTCCCACAGAAACTGTTCACTGAGAGAGCTGCGACACAGAGTCTGAGAAAAAAAAAAAAAAAGGAATGCGCTCTGAGCCTTAAAGACATATGGACTCTGTTTGACCATAATTTATTTCATCAGAGGAAAGTAGCTCACTGAGAATCACCTACGTGAAAATTGTTGCTAAACAAATGCATCTGCTCACAAATCTTTTGTTGTCTAATTATGATTTATTAGTGAAAGTATGCAATTGTGTTTTAAAAAGAGCGTTACTTTCTTTATGAGAGTCACATAGCTTTGATATTCACCAGAGGTTTAGATTAGTGAGGCTTGGAAGGACAAACGAGATGGAGGTTGTTTTTTTTCCTCTGTTCACTGAGTTGAACTTACTTGTTCTTTACGCCCGAGGCCTCTGTGTAACCATGACTCCACACAGCAGGCCCACCAGATGCCTCGCTCGATGAAAAGGTTGGAGGTGGATCAATACGGAAACAGCGGATATTACTGGAATACAAAAAAAAAATGAAATGGATCAAAACCACTGCCTTACGTTGAGGCAAAAAACATAGATAATCCACAGAGAATAGCTCAAACTAGCTTTCTACAAAACAAAAACTAACTTAAACAACATATTGTATAAATAAAATGCTGAACATGTTTTTGTCACACACTATTAGTCTACAAAAAGGCATACTTAAGCTGCTCGAGGGTCTTGTGGTCCAGGTTCAGACGTGGGTTCCCAGTGAGGTCCAGCTCCTGAAGCTTTGGAGGCAGACTCTCCGGCAGGGTGATCTCACTCAGCTCGTTACAGCTCAAATCCACACACTGACAACAACAAAAAAAAAGACAAAGCGTCACAAATCCATACGGGGAGCTGACATAACCTGAGAAAAGCCTTTCTGCTGCTGACTTACTTTCATCTCCATCAGCTGCATGACCTCAGGAAAAACCTCAATGGCATTGGAGTGGGCGATGAGCGTGTGCATTCGCCGACAGTTCATGATGGTGGTGGGAACGGTCTTCAGCATGTTTCCACTCAGGTCAACCTCCTCCAGCTCCTCCAGCTTGGCCATTTTACTGAAAGATGCAGAAGAAAAGGGCGAACAGGATTGTGATCGAGCTGTTTGAAAGTCGAGGATGCTGAAGCAAACTTTAAGAAAATCCTAGCTTCTCTTAAGATGAAGAATTAGATGTTTACCTGGCTGGGAAGGTCTGGAGGTGGTTGTAGGCCATGTGCAAAACTCGCAGGTGTGTGTGCCCTGTAAGCATGGGCACACACTTGTCTGTCAGCCAGTTATTTGTCAAGTAGAGTTCCTGCAGGATGCTGTTGCTCTCCTCTGACAGACTGGATGGTGGTAGATGCTCCAGCTTATTGGCTGATGCATTTACACATCGTAGGCTGACAAAAAAAATATGCTCTTAGTTTTTTTTGCATCCTAGCATGGAAGAAAACCTAAACTGAGATAAGTCACATTAGTTCTAAATTCAACAAATAAAGCCCCATTAAAATAATGTCCAGGTTGTTTGCCTTCAATTATATACATTGTCTTGATTTTTGTTTCATTTGATTAGAAAGTCATCATTTCCCAAAGTGTAAGGATTTATGCTACCTGTCGGATTTAAGGAACAGGTTGCAGGGAAGTTCCACCAGTTGATTATGCTGAACATCTAAAACCTCCAGCAGAGGGCGCTCCACTCTTTCAGGCAGCTTCTGCAACTGGTTGTGTCCTGCACTGAGCTTCCTCAGACTGTTGCTGCAGAACAACCTGCAGCATAAGGGAAAATACAGATGGCACAATGAACAGCAATACAACAAGACGATCAAGATAAGTGACAAATAGTCAAAAAGATGGACTAAATAGAAAACAAGAAATAAACTACAAAATGATAAGAATAGGTAAGTAGGTAGGCAGGTAGACAAAAATTGGGAAAGTGAAGGACAACGATGGGGTTGTAGATGAGGAAGAATAGGAATTAGACAGTAGCAGCGCCTTTAGTGGAACCTCTAAGCGAAATTTATCATCTTGACACTTATTGGGTAAAAAATAAATCTCCAGGCAATGAGGGGGGCCAGAGGTAGACAAGGAAAGAATCCAAGAGAGCAAGGTTGACAGAGTCGATGCAGAACACAGAAAAAGAGGAAAAAGGTGCACCTGAAGTGACCTTCTAAAATGCTACATGAAGGGAAGGAGAATGTGCGAAAGATCGGGAGGTTACAGGCTATCAGTGTGATTTATGAGGCTCTATGGGGGACAGATAGGATGCCTGACAAAGGGCAGGGAGAATAATGCTGCGTTGCTCTGCATTTACAAGCACGTTCGCCGTGAGGGAGGCTCACCTCGCCGGGAGCTCACTGATGAGATTGTGGCTCACGTCCAGGACTTCCAGTTTCTTAGCTTCGCACAGCCAGTCTGGCAACGACTCCATGAGGTTCCTGCAGAGAGGGTGATGATGATGATGAATTATGTGCGGTTTGCAAACTGAACTACCTAAAACGGAATATAATGCACTGAAAACAAAAGAGCTTTTTCTCTGTATTACGTAACGGTTCAGCTTCAGATAATTGAGGTCACAGCAGTGCTGTGCTACAGTCACATAATTTATACTTCCTTAAAAATTATTCTTTATGTGACTTTCCTAATGCCACTTAGGTTAAGTATAACCTTTTAAAATAAGTGCAGCTTTAAAAAAAATAGGCACTCTTTCCATTCTGACTATTAAAGAATCTGATCCAGAAGCTTTTCTTTCATTTTATTTTTAGGGTGGATTCTGAGGGAAAAATGTGATCAACACAAAATAAAAAAAATCTTTACTGTAAACAAACTCCATTTGGTTAGTCATCACTCGTCATTGAAGTTTAATAATGTTTTTGCCTGTGTCTGTGTGAAGGTGAATGCACAAAAATGTTTTAGGAGTTGTTCCTACCTTGATATATCCATGTAACTAAGATTGGAGGGCACGGGGTTGATATCCAGCTGTCGTACCTCTGTGGGGAGAAATCCAAACAAATTAACCTACAGCAAGGACGGACTAATACAGAAGCAGGAGGACAGAAAACGAAGGAAGGCATTTAAAAATGGGAAGACGAGGGATGACAAGTTAGAGCTGAATGATGGAGCGACACAATTAGACGGCTGCGTTGATGAGAATTATTGACGGACGAGGACAAAGGAGCATGAGAGCGAAATTTTAGAGGACTGGACCTCCCAGGTTTATAGAAGAGAAAGCCAATTACAGGTGAAATGAATGGTACAATTACGTTCCTATTTTTAGCCCTTGAATGATGGCGCAGATGCTATGACGTCCTGCGCCAAACACCCACCGTTGTTGGAGGCGTAGATGCCTTTGAGCAAGCCACCCTTGACTTTGAGACTGATGATGTGGTTCCTCTCGCAGTGGAGGACCTCCAGCCGGGGAAAGACAGAGGCGTCCAGCTCCGTCAGCCTGTTATCCCTCACATCCAGCTGGGTGACGTGCCTCAGCAGGTCGGGCTCGTCTGGCACCATGACAGAGATCTTATTCAACCTAGCAGAGCAGGCAGGGTGTGGAGAAAAGGGTCAACTCCAAGGGGATCAGACTGTGGTATTTCTTGTAACACCTTTTTGTTTTTAGTTTTCACCTCAGTTATTTTAATTTCTTCAAACATTTTTGACAAAAAAACACATTTCTAAAGCAAAACCCATTAGTTACCAAATGACATCTGTTAAGGCAAAAAAAAAAAACTGTTGTATTTTTAAAGCAAAGTGGAACGGAGTGAAGCATTAACTGTAAAATAGTGCAAGTCATTCCAACTCAGTGTTTTCCCAGACAATGAGAAGACACTCGATGGAGCCACTGCAGGCAAATGATTTCTTGATTCTGTGCTGTTTAACTGTCTGGGTTGTGTGACGGCCTCCTCCGAGTGTTTTTGTTTCCACAATTAGTGAAATAAAGTATGTCAGTGTGTGCAGCTGACCGTACCAGCATGACTGGGTGATTTGAGTGCGGCGTGTTCTGAAGACAAAGTTGTCCGAGTTCATTCATAAAAACCCAGCTGAGCCAACAATAACTTTGTAAGTAAGTGTGTGAGGCTCTGTGCACAGTGCCGTACCTTAGATCAACGTGTTTGACGTGAAGCAGCCTGAAATTCTGCAAGGTGAGCGTCTCTAAATGGTTTCCAGCCATGCAAAGCTTCTCCATGGAGGACAGCCGCTCGAGCACCTGGGGCACGTGGTTGAACTGGTTGAAGGACAGGCCTAAATAGGTCAGCCTCTGCAGGGAACCCAGCTCAGAAGGTAGGTCGCTTAAACTGTTTCCATCCAACAGAAACGTCTGCAAACTGAGAAAAGAATAATTGTCCTTATTAAGGAGGTTTTTTTTTTTTAAGTTTCCCAAAGTCTATCATGTTTCACAACACTTTCTGCATCTATAATCAGTAAAATTAACACCCAGCAGATGGCAGCAGCAGAACTGATGCCCTACTGGCCACTTCAGGAATTTACAGGCATGCCAGATCAGTCGTGCAGATTATCTTCTCATCTTGACCACTCTCAACCCTGCATACCAGTGCGTTTGGCTTCGAATGAGGTCTAAATTTGAAGGACATGTACTTTGCAAATAGTCAGCACTAATCTAAATACTAAATAACACCAACAAAACCCAATGTCACAGTGGAGTAAAAAGAACCGAACAGTACAGACTTCACTTGATATTATAAAGATATTTTAAAGGGGGGTGGGTATTATGCAAAATCAACTTTTTTGAGCTTTATAACATGTTATAATGTCATTCCCTCATCAAAAACACACGCAGAGTGTTGCTTTGACTCAGTCATACATGTTTGAGAAATCCTTGGATCTCCTGAGGTAGCCATCCGGAAGTGCCTAAACGCTTTCTTATACAAAGCTGCATTCTGTCAAAGCTTTCAGTTCAATAACAAAGAAGAAAAGAACTGCTAAGCTGTATCAGAGAATGCTTTCATATAAAAAATACAACTGTATATTTTTGTGTAGATAAGAATTAAAAAGGAACACTCCATGAGGTATCACTTTCACTACATTACGCATCTATGCTGATGTTTGTTTATAAGCTGGAACAAGCAAAGTAGGTTTTTTTTTTTTCTCTGAGGGAACTCCCACATTTGACTAAACTTTTGTCACTAAAACAAAGAATCATGTGGTTAGTTGTTCGGAAGATTTTGTGGTCACCTGGTCCTGATTCTACATCAACACAAAACAGAACGAACTCTTGTTAGCAGAAAGGATCGGGGAAAGAGGTTGGAAATAACCTGCATTTCAAGCAGCTAAAAACAGAAAGTAGAAGGTAAACACAAGCACGCGAAACAAAACAAAAAGTAGAACAGGCCATTATACCTGACACATCAAGTACGGTACATCTGGTTCAATGAAAATCATACACATTTTGTTGATTACTGCGCTTACTGCTGTTGTTACATACTTTGACATGGCTCCCACAGAACTGGGGACTGAAGCCAGGTAGTTACAGCTGAGGTTGACCTCCGTCAGCGTAGGGATGTCACAAATGGCCAGCGGGAACTGACCGAGGTGGTTATTGGACAGGTTGAGGCTGCGAAGGCGAGAAAATCTGGAAACGGAGAGATAGAGGGTTAGAAATAAGGCAGGGTGATTATAGAGCACGCTCACATCTTGTAAACATTAATACTGCAAACGAGTATAACATACTCATTAATATATTCATGAGCACTGAAGCAAAGTGCAGCTTAAATATGTTTCGTTAAGGGAAAAACACGTCGTTGGATTCAGCCCACAAGAAGTCAAAGCTGTCCGGGTGATGCCAAACAGTCATATTTGGTTGTTGAGCAAACAAAAAGTGCGTGTGCACCTGTGTTGTTCATTAAAACACCAAGAGCCAGTGGCATTCAGCCAGTGTGTCCTCCCTATGGCATAATACCAGCCTTCACAGGAGCTGGACCCTCAGGGAGGAGGGAGAGCAGAAAACAAAGTGAACCGTGCAAAACAACTCTTTCTTTATTTATCCATCTACACACACAACCTTTTATCATCTGTCACTGGGAGAGCAGCGCTCCACACTGGAGCGCTGCACTATGTACACAAGCTAAACACATTCAGAACAGTGGATTATGATGATGGAGATAACCAAGATGTCAGGGTTATTGATTAGGGTTGGCCGGGTAATTCCAACTGAGGGTGACCCCAGCCATCAGCGGGGAAATATTTTTCCATTAAATTGACCTCTTCAGACTGTTAAGCAAGGGTAAACCTGACTTCTAACTCTGTGTCTGACTGATGAAAACTGGAATCAACTGGAAACAGGTGCATCATCAGGATCTAAAAGAGAATTATAGAATTAATGAGAGATTTGACAATGTTTTGAAATTGTTTAGGTTTTATGTTTCACGTTCTTGTTCAGGTCTTTTCATTTAACATCAATAATATACACAGCACTCAGAAGAAAATCTGAAAATAATATTTAAATATGGCAGTAGTGTAAATGTTCAGACTCAAACTCAGAATTGTCGTACATCAATAAAAGATCCATAGACCTTTTCTACAACATGGCTATGGAATTCACCAGTCTCTACTGTCTAAAGAGAACCCAAAAAGACCCATCCATCCATCTTCTGCCACTAGGGCTGCGCGGTATACGCGGTATACGGTAGAAACGGTATAAAATTGGCCTACGGTAGAGATTTTTCCTCTA
>JARVGW010000815.1:8014938-8028711 GCA_031762495.1 Anablepsoides rubrolineatus
GGTAAAATACAAATCCTCAAAAAAATTACTTAAGTACTGTAACTAAGTAAATGTACTTAGTTACTATAGACCTCTGCCTACAGGTAATGAACTGCTTCCCTGAAACTCTCCTGTGAAATGTCATGATAAAATTTATTGATCTCTCAGTAATATCTAGGCTTCCAAGTGCTGAGACAGCAAAACTCTCTCAAACCATAATATTGCCTCTTCCATGTTTGACCACTGATTCTTTTGCCTGATTTTATTTATCACATTTCCACAAAAGGACCTTAAAATTTTACATAACACCCAGGTTATCTTAAGCACACCTGAGATTAACAATTTTTCTATGTTGTTCATGTCAGTGATAGGTTTTTAGTATATTTATTTATGAACTTGGGCAGCAGTATTTTAATGTCTTTGTTTTATCAGTATTCTCCTTAAGTATTTTTAATGGTAGATATATAAGTTGAATATTAGAATAATAATATCAGAATAAAATAATAGTCAAGTAGACAGAAAATGCAAAGTAAAATACTTTGAAACAACTTTTTCCCATTTATGACTACTTCAACTTATTTTGAAATGATAAACATGGAATTGTAAAAATTCTCCTGTAGCATTTTTTAAACTACAGTATACTGTATGTTTCTTTATTATACTTCCAAAAGGTTGTTCTCAGAAATGACATTTTCCAGGCCATTCTTTATAGAAAATGGTTCTACTACTATCAAATATTTTTTGTTATTGTGTCGCTATTTGGAATGCTACAGCCTTTGGGGAAGTTGTTAGCTTAAATAATGATAATTCAATTAATGGTGTCCCAATACCGATAATCTTTTTTACAAGTACTTGTACAAAATGCCCTACTGGTATTGATACTCCATTGAATGTGTTGCAGTTTACATTTCAAGTGAAAAGTTTGTCAGTTTCATGTTTAAGAAATTTATACAAAAATCATATTTGGTTTTTTTTATTTATTTTGAAATTTGCAACAGTATATGTATATTTACTGTGTATTTGATTTCATACAGTCAGAGGGACTGTAGGCCTATAAGGAAGGAGAGCCACCATGATCTAAATAAAAAAAAATATGTTTTAAAAATCACTGTTTGATGTTTAGGTTATTACTCAGTAAGTACTTTCAGTACTCGATAATTAGCAGGTACCCAAGTTCATACTCATACTAGTAACAGGACACCACTATAGTTGATTAAGTTAAAAAAAGTTTAGTTTATTTTGCTTTTGCATCCAATTTAAGATCACCTCACATTTAGTGAATAAATAACTCTTGTTTATGTTTAGACAATGTTTTCTTGGCAAACTTAGCTGCAGTAGTCTGTCTTAGTCTTACAGCAGCGGGTATGCAATGTGTGTAGCACAACTGAACGTCCAACTGACAATCAAAAGGTGCCCGAGAACCATATGCTTTTGTTCTTCCTCACTTCTCCAACGCTTTCACAAACGTACAATACCTTGGCAGCATGTCTGTGCCAGCGCAGGTGCTCCGTGAAGCTGTCAAAGCTGACGTAGTAGGTTTGACTTTGAGGTCCTGCTGAGCTGAAGGCCAAACAGTGATTGTGCTTCTTCACCTCCTCCACCTTCAACAAGACAGACACAGGACTGACGCTGGAGTTTTTAAATTCTGACATATTTGACCACACACGGAGTATAAATAAAGATCTCTAAAAAACGACAAAATCAGAAAATAAACAAATAAAACAGAGGGGGAAGGCTGACACATAGGTGCCTTAAGAGATCATATTTAATTGTTTCTGTGAAAGCAATAAGCCATTAAATGTCAGCTGGGAAAAGACATTTAGTCACCAGTGAAGTTATGAAAATTATGCAAGGCATGCACGATCATATGATAAACACAAATGTGAGACATGAGCGACGACAAATATGAGCAAAACAACTTTAAAAAATCTTTAGAGTCAAACTCGGTGAATGATGGCTGTTCAGTCATGGAGATTAAAAAGAACAGCACACAAGTTCACCCCATACAAACACACGCACATGCAGAGTCACGTGGTGTGTGTGTGTGAAATGTTTAGAAACTGGGTGTGGTAGAGTGTCCTTTGTGCCAGGCATACAACTAGATAATGCCTTTCCCACAAACCCCTAGGAGCTTATTTTGCACGCATGCACATAAATCAGTCGACAGATAAAGGTCAAATAAAACAAGACAGACATTGGGCTAGCTAGATTAAAATAAATAAATCCCATTACACATAATAATTACAGCATGTCATGACTTTGGTTTACAACTGAACAAAACATTCCTGCTGGATGCACAAAAACATTCTGCATTTGCATTTATCATTTCTCTACTATCTAAGTTTAAACTAAAATAAACAAAGCATGCAGCACCCCGACAAGCACAAAGTACAGGACAAGCAGTCATTTAAGGTGACGTGTATTAGTACACATAAAAACATGTCCTGAGGGTTAAAATACAGACTTATCAGGTCATTGTACTGGTAAAATGACTTTATGGCTTTATGATGCAGAGACAGCCTGTTGTGGACCTTTTACATACTTTCCCCCCGATGAGAGGCAGGATGTGCATCTTCCCGGTCTGGCTCTCCTTGACAGAGGAGACGATGAGGCAGGTGCCGCAGAGGATGACCTGCCGTTTGGTCCAGCGGTTGACTGGCAGCTGGAGCTTCCCTTTCCGAACATTGTAGGTCCCAGACAGCTGTACCCGCTCCGAGTTTTCAATACTTTGGGGCTTACCTATAATAAAAAATTAAATAATTAAATACAGATTGTTTGACTATAAAAATATATCTGCGAACAAATATACAGAGTCAAACTATAGCTCAGTTTGTACAGGAGCTCTCTTGCTTCCATTATTAGTTCTTTTGTATGGTAAGTGGAACTGACCAATCACATTCAAGCACACTTGGGCTGCTTGCTTTTGTGTGGTACATAGTTCATACAGAACGTTAAAAACACAGTGTATTATCTAATGACGATAAAACGTTTCTTTTTGTTTACAGTCACATAAAAACCAGCACACAAACCAGAATGTGTTGAATTAGATAATTGGCTATCTGGATTTATTTGGATATATAATGTCAGTAGCTGAAGCCA
The DNA here is from genome assembly GCA_031762495.1 of Anablepsoides rubrolineatus. Taxonomy (NCBI): domain Eukaryota; kingdom Metazoa; phylum Chordata; class Actinopteri; order Cyprinodontiformes; family Rivulidae; genus Anablepsoides; species Anablepsoides rubrolineatus. The sequence continues at coordinate 8,018,017 of JARVGW010000815.1, forward strand.
AGCTTGTTGCCCATAAAGATAAAGTCCTCTCAATATAACTGACAGGTTTCCGGAAGACTTTACAAGTTATGCAAACACTGTTTAATAATTTAATAACACTAATGACAAAACATTAACATAGTCAAGATAAGAATGCCACATCATCCTAAATAGATAGTTTCAACCTTTTAAAGTGTGGTTTAAGGAAAGTTATTTAAACTATTGTCTTACTTGTGGTAGATGAACAGCTTCAATTAAGAGTTAAAGTCTGACTGAAGTGACAAACTAACAGCTAGTTTAACCAGGCCCGAGACCAATGGTGCCTCGCAGGCCAGTGACTTGCATGTTTTAGATGTTTCTCCGCTCTGACACACCTGATTTGAATGAATGAGTGATTAACAGGCTTCCGCAGAACTTGAAGACATGCTGAGCAGGAAAACAACTCAAGCATGCAGGAACGTGGCTCTCGAGGACCAGGATTGGGCCCCACTGGCCCTAGTCCAAATAGGACTCTTGGCATCCTAAAACAACTGTAATGTCAGATTTAATGCAAAAACTACATTATAAACTTTCACACCACCTTAAATTTCACATTACATTGTTATTTACATAAAATTTAGTTGTTTTTTTAAGTGCACTGCAAATTATTTTTAAGAATAGTGTTTCCCCAACTATTTTTCACTTTCGAGATATCTGTGATTTATTTATGATTAGACTTCGTAATAATTTCAGATATTTTTGATTATATTTTGACTGGGCAAAATACCTATTTGAGTATGAATTTTTGTGGCAAATTTTGAGTTTTTAAGGCAACAGTTAGCTGTGCATCAGTCCCTTCTTTTAATAAATACTAGTAATGCTAACTGCTGTTGATAATCATTCTGTGTTCCCAAAATTTGTACTGGAATAAGAGTCTAATGCAAACCTGACAAAAGTGTAAACATTTATAAAATATCATTCATATGAGAGTTTTTTTAAGGCAACAGCTAGCTGTTAGTGCATCAATCTAGTCAGTCCCAAACTTTATTTTTCAAAGAACAGTGAATTGAAGTCAGGTTCAAACTAACACACCACAATAAGAGAAGAATGGCATGAAGAACATTTGCCTTCAGATAAAATGTCAGGCCATAGATGTTCTAATTAACAGATGAAATATAATATACCATATGCATTCAGTCCCAGACAGCCTGTATCAGGGAAGCTTCACATTTAATTCCAGGTATGTTTTTAAAGTTATGATCTTATAAATTCTGCACACCTTTTCTCCAGTTTTACACATCTGTCTGTCCGTCCCCTTAGCCTGCTTCACCCACTTCACTGCCACCCCACCAAAAACCTGATATTCAGGCTGCTTATCAGGCATTCTGTCAGCCAGCCTGTGTTATCATTCTGTCGAAACATCCAACTGCTCTCTGACTACCTCCACCTCCGCATAAACTTCCTGGGGCTGGCACTCACTGTCCTCCTCCCCTCCATCATCCCCCCCCCCTCTATCTGTCCGCCTGCTTGGCTTTCAGTTTCCCTCTTCTATCTATAGGTGTTCAGTGTTTGCAGCTTGCTTAAACTCACTGCTCTACAGCTGAGTTTAATCACGCCATGCTGTGGGACGTTCATCAGTTTAAGGAAAACAAAAAAACATTTATAACTCTCATTATGAGGGTTTCCAGTAAACTGGATTGTCTTTCTTACGTCGTCAACTCACGCATTTCGCTTCCCTCTAAAAACGATGGTAGAGAAAGGGTGAACGAGCAAGTGTGAACTTGCATTCACTCTCGTAGCAGCTTTTTATAATCCGGTCTTTCACGTGACAACTCTAAGGCAAATAATTAAGCGTGGTAGTGAACCGAGAGCAAAACTTCCTCCAACACAAACACGGGGTTTTAAAAAACATTCTAATTAGATTTTGTATGAGCTGATGTCTGCTTAAACTGGAGATCATTTAATGAATGCACATTTAAAAATAAATACTTTTTAGACTAAGGAGGTTCTAGCACAAACAGCGATAAAGCCTTGATCCCTCTTTTTGTTTGTACAAAAACTATTTTGTATTTCCAGCAGATTCAGTTATTTTACAAAAGAATACTTGACAAAATGCTGAGCATGTGGCCTGAAAACCTTTTGGTAAATATTGATGCTTATGCACAGTGGTAAGCCTGTTTTGTAAGTTTCAGCATAACAAAGAAGGCAAACAAAACAGCACGAATACAAGTTTCTGAATTGTACAAAGATGCAACCTTCTCACAGATTGGCAGCTGAATATAAATTTACAGATTAGAGAAACACATCAAACTAAACAAACTGCTTGAAATAATAATACCGCAACCCACAGTTGGCATCTATTCCCGATAAAATGAAAAAAGGACTAAATAAATCCTAGCATTAATTAAATACTAGATTTACATTACATTCGATATTTAGAGTATAAAAAGGTTCGATGTATACCACAATCAAGTAACTATGTTACATTCAGTAGTGAAAATGCTGTTTATAAAAAATAAATTTGACTTCATATCATAGGCGTATGCAAGCACCTTGTTACTGGAATCTGTCTCTTTAAGAACCTCCTACCGTTTCCAACATTCCCACTTCAGCACATCTTCACAACAATGCCGTATGCCTTTTACAACCTTTCGGGGAGCATTGTAATTTGTTGTAAAAAGAAGCAACATTGTATAATATTGGTTATGGAAAATGGCAACTTTGGATACAATTGAACCTTACTCGAATGATCCCACGACAGACCTGGAAAGTATGTTTTCTGAAGAACCAGAGCGACGTTTCAGCTTGGTAATATATCTCCCAGTCATCCTTTCATACATATATGTCAATGTTAAGTATTGAAGCTAATGTTTTGCAATGACATTATGAACATCCACCAGCTTTTAGATACCTTTTGCTTGTCTGGTGGAGTTGTGTGGGGGAGAAGTACTTGTGGGGCGGGAGCTTGGCTGCATGGAGACTGAGCTTATGACCTTATAACATGATATAAAGCTCAAAAAAGTTGATTGCATAATATCCCGCGCTTTAAAGTAGGGTTGGGTAATAAATCAATTTAATCGATTAATTTGAATTTGCCATTTATAAAGATATAATTTTGGGAAAATCTAGGTTTTTCCCCACCAGTGCACTCTTTGGGGCTTCTGTAGTTTATTGGTCACCCCACCTGTCCCTCAAGATGCATGGTACATGACATGACAATATGGTAGCTAGCAAAGAGGATCTGCTTCCCAAGCACTGCTTCTTTAGTTTTCTGGAACTGGTTAGGTTTTGCAACTTCGGACTTAGAGCAACAAACACCTCACTGCAAAATCTGTTTGAAGGCTCTTGCTACAAAAAGCAGGTGTACAAAAAAATGTTTCAACACCTGAAACAGAGTCACTCCATTAAGTGAGATTAAAATCGAAAATCAAATTTGGGTTGAAAAAAAAATCAGAGATTTTATTTTTAGACCATATCGCCCAGCCCTACTTTAAAGCTAGGATCATATTATGCTGAGAAAACACAGAGTTGTAATGGTTTTGGTCCAATATAATAATGCTTGGCATAATCAGGGAATTTTAGGAGATTTCTCGCTAAAAGTACATGTTGCAAATGACTCCTAACTTCAACCACATCAAATTTTAGCTCACTATCTATCTTAAAACTGCTTGTATCATCATATTTCACATAAACAGGCACTTTTTTGCTGCTATACTTTGTTTTTTTGCTCTACCATTTGGCCTCAATCACTGCAAAAACCATCCTAATCTATAAGAAAACTTGGATTAATTTATATGAGCTATAATATGAAAAAGAGTCTGTTAGCAAAATCATCTCAGTATGCACCTAAAATGAAATAACTATCTGTTCTTTTTTGCCTAAATTGCTTTTATAAAACTGCAGTCCTCCTCTGTTCTACTGTTAATCGCCACACTCATTTACCGGTCTTCTGAAACAAGTCAAGTGTGCAGAAAGCAAATGAAACCGCAGGTTTTTATCTCTTTTTAAAGAGACTTTATTACCACCATCTACTTGAGAAAAAAAGCAATTAAAGGACTGAGTATTTGTGTTATTATGATGTTTACACAGAGGTAGAGGTGCTGGCTGGAAAATCTTTTCTTTTCCTATTATTAATTGCTACTTTTTAAAAAAGATTGAATATTTTATATAGAAAATGCATTGATGATGTAAGACAACTTGTCAACTTTCAAATGGCAGCCATTAAAATGCCACAATCAAACTACATTACTTTCATTTTAGGAAATGGAAAATGTTGAAATAACTTATGCACCAACAAGTACACACAAACAGCTACAGAAGCTATTTTACAAATCTAACCATCATCAGCTTCCATTTTTAGTTCCTAAAATGTGACTCATTGAGGTAAATCTGTCAACACAAAGAAGTAAAAATTATTAAATGAGGAAGTGAATTTTAAGAGAAACACATAAACTCAGCACAGAAAAACTGCTATGCTCACAAGTTTCCCTTCAAATTTCACTTGCAACAGAAAACTAGCACTTAATGTCTTCTTCGTTTAGGCAAATGATTAGTTCTGATAAAACTCTAATCAAAAAGAGCTATCTGACCACAAAATGCCATTCAAATCCATGTGCTATCTCCCTAACAAACACACTACTACACAAATGGGGGTAACAGAACAGACTGTTCCCCCTCCTCCCTCCCCCAAGTTGCTGGATGCCATAGGTTACCAGCGGGAGCACATTTGCATGACAGATCTTAGGAAGCGGGAATGTGTTGCATTAGGCAAATTATTCACAAGCTTTTAGCCTCAATATGTCACATGGGCACATTCCTACTATTTTTAGGCCTTTTGTTGGAGCCCTCTCTCCCACACAAGCGTATATGCACACACACACACCTCTTTTCCTCACACCCACACATTCAGACACTATTACAATGACAGTAATTAACCATCTCCATGTGTGTGTATCCATCTAACTGCTGCCTCCACCATCCTTTAAAATGTTGATGGACCAAAAAAAAAAGCAAAATAATAAAAAAAAAAAGGCTTAAGTGGAACTGCTCCTGTGCGAATGTTGGATCTCACAACTATCTGGATGTGGCACAACTGTGCAGACATACTTTTCAGTCTGGTCGTGGGAACGCACAAAGGAGGAAACAGCAATATAAAAAAAGAAAAAGGTGGGAATCCCATATTGTTCACTAGGAGAGGGCCAGAGAGCTGCAGGGTCTCTCAGTAACCCTGTGGTATGGATATGAGAAATTATGAGACACTTTCCAAATGTATAAACCATAGGCCACCTACGCTGGACATATTTTGAGCAGCAGTAATGTTAGTCATGGTGGTCAGTCATCCCATAATCTACGGGGAATGCAGAAGATGTGAGCTTAAAAATAGTTAGAGCCTGCAAGGTGGGAGTGCTCATGTGCAGAAGCCAGTCTATTCCTAGACCTACAGTATTAAGGAGCAAGAGTACAGTGTGTGAGTGTGTGTTTGTAACTAAAGATAGTTTCCTTCCTTTCCCCGAGGCCGAGGAAATGACGGCTTCCCTTCCACATTGGGCTCCAGTTTCTACGCAACTGCCCCTCTGCTAACACACACACACACGTTTGTTCTTCAATCCTCATGGGGACTTTGCTTTGACTTCCATTTATTTGCTGGCCATTTCTATAGCCTAACCCTGACCCCCTTACCCTAAACCTAACATAAGCCCAATTCTCATATTGGTCCTAAACATAACCCACCAATGGTATTTCCCCAATGTAGAATGGGTTTTTGTCCCCATAAGGAACAGTGGATCCTCACCAGGCGTTACCGCAAAAAAGGTCCATCACCACCAGGTAACAAAATAATGTATACAAATTAATAATGTGACCTAAACTGACCTTAAATTAAATCAACTCAATGCAAGTTGATCACTTGTTTGAACAACTTATTTTATGGTTAAAAAATAAAAAGATATAGCTTAGTTTAAGACTTCCATTGCAGCCATTAAACTTGACGATACATTCAATTTCTTACTCTTTCAAATTTAACAAAATAAACATCTTTAAAGATTTTTCTTTTTTTTAATACTTAAAAACCAACATAATTTAGGATTTTGAATAAAACCAATATAATTTAAAATATGCTATTGAATAATGCACATGTGGCTAAACTTTGACTTTTTTAGCTTTATTTTTTGGCTGACAAGTTAACCAATTCTAAAATTATTTCAGTTATCAAAAACTAGCACTAGTCAGTGTCCAAAATATAGAACACGTAGTTAACATTTATCTAGGCTCCAAGCAGAGCCCTTGTAATATGACCAATAAATAACTTTTTCAAATTCATTTTCACTCTTACACAACCTTCAAAAAATAAAATAAACTCTGGCATAATAAACACCATCTGAATGCCAAACTCTGCAGTGGCACTTTGCAGTGTAAGTGACAAAGGAGCATGCACATGTGCAACAGCTGCTACTCTGTGTATTTTCATAAAGATAATCAGACTCAAATTAGGCAAACAACTCCTGGTCGTTTAATATTAGTGCAGCATGCTGATATTATTAGTGCCACACTATAAAACTGGCTGCCAGACGTCCTGCTGCCACCTTTTGTTTCTCTCCCTGCGGTAAACAACACCCAAGACCGCTTTGTCCATTTTTTATTTAACAGTTCAACACTTTCTTTCTTTCCACTGGATTTTCACTGTAATAACAAGTGCACGCTCCTTGTTGATCACGGTGCCCTTGCTAAATGCAGCCTGACATGAGCACACCTCCACTTCAGGACTGGGCATGTTGTTCCATAGGGCATTAATGACCCACATAAGTCACAATAGAATACAAACATGCAGAGATGTTGTTTCCTCTATAGATGGTGGCAGATGTGCATGATGTCAAGACTCAATAACTAAGAAATTCTTTTAAGCTCGGATTAAGCTTTTGGATCTTCAACATCCGTTTCACAAAGCACAAAGACAGATCAAATTAAAAGGACTACCATGCCTTGAAGGAAGGCATGTTGCTTGTTGCATTCTCATACCATAGGCTAAAATTGTTTGGAGTTGAGAAAATAATGAAGCTTCAGCTCTTTTGGTAAAACTTTGATAATAATGTTATGCACAATTTTATGTAATATCGCAGGACGTCAGTATTTGTTGTGAATGAGTTTCCATCACACCAAACTTTACTTTAAATTTACTTTACTTTAACTTTACTACCACACCAAATTTTAGCCTTATGCCTGTAAAATCAATCGAGTGGTTTTTCAGTTGGACGTGGCAGCCATCTTGAATTGAGTTCACTCCAAAAGTCAAGTTATAGATGTATTTTCAGTGATTACTTTTAGTAAGTCTCATTATAATTTTTCCAGATCATGAGATATTTTGGCACACGACCACATAAACAGACATGGGCAAAAACATTATCGTCTGCCTTCACCTTTTCACAGCAGACAATAATGGCAGGTAAGGCATAGCTGGAGAAAAATAAGGTAACATGCATAAACAAACTATAGTTGAGGACCGATGTTGGAGAAAGAATTTGGACTAAGAAATAAGACTTGGGTCTACAGGGACACAAGCACCTGCTCTGTCCTTCTGATTTAAATACAAACATGCAGCCATGTCAGAATGAATTTTCTTTCCTCCGAGTGTTTGTAGGTAAATAAAACCCATGCTTCCTGGACTGTGTCATTCCTTTATTTCATATTTTATTGCTCTGTATTCTCTATGATTGTTTCTGTGGCTGATTTGAGGTGATTGCATATATTCAAAGTGACAGGCCGTGCTGGGCCATCTGCCTGGCAGTGGTTGACAGGCCTTGCTCGAAGGTGGCAAAGGCTATCACGGATGACAGGCTACTCCCTGCACTCAGCTAAAGTGTTCCACATTTTATTTCCTTCTGCACCTTTAAGATGTACATGCTTAACCGAGGATGTGTGGGACTGACACAAAAATGTCTTTTAGAAGTTTCTAAACCCAATAAAAGTACAAATTCTGAAATTAGTGATGTTTAATCCTACAAGGTCTCTTTAAAAATCCACAGATGTTCCCACACAAACAGGTCAATAGAGTTAGAGAGGGCTGTCTCACCCCTTAGGGACATAGGATGTGCTGATGTGTGAAATGTATCAAGCCGTACTTTGTGTAAAAATGATAAGGAGCTGAGGAACATTTGCATGGGAAATAAGTGAAATGTTCCTGCATTATCAAACTGTGACACCACATTTGCACAAAGCACTTATTACCCATGTATCAGGATGTTCTTGGCTTGTGCTCAGCATATATGTGCAGGCTGTAGTGTTGCTTAGAAAGTTTTTAATGCATTTTAATATTGTGACTACCGGAAAGGGTGAGTTCAACAAAATTTTCAGCCGTCAAAATACCATTCAAGGCCTAGCTGGAGAGTGTTTAAATAGCTTCATTTTGTGTCAAAAATGTGCAGAACACTAAGTGGTGAGACTGATATTATTTTCGGTTTGATACTCAACTACTTGAGACTATTCTGAAACATTACGTGATATTCTACCTCTGCTTTCATTGTGGTTGATAAGGACAAACGTTAGCATGACGAATAGATAAACCTAAACATTAAATATTCTGCATGGTTCTCTTTCACTAAGTCAATCATATTTTGGACAAGAATTTCATGTGCTTTCATGTTAGAGAAAAGATTCTGCATATGCATTATATTTTTGTAGCTCCCTATTGTCAATTTCTGTCTGTGAAACACTCCATTTTAGCTGCTGTCATGTCAAGGCAAAGATGGGCATATCAAGCAACAATGCTATTGTTTCAATATGACACACGCTCACACAGCTAAGAGACATTTTCCTTTTCACAACTGCATAATTTGCAATCCCCATCTTTTAGATGCAATCCATATAAAACCACAGAGGATGTTTTTATTTTCAAAAAACCTTTTAAAATAATGTTTTTTTTTTAAAATGTTAATACCAAAATCAGTAAAAAGTAAAGGGCATTTATCTGTGCTTGTTTGGACAGTGTTAGATCAGTGTGCATAAATTATCCATTGATTATTCCACTTAACAATCAGTCAGTCACGATCAGGTGTGCTTTCATTGTGTTATTACAAGTGAGATGAAGAGTGCTTTTAATCCCTTAAGGAGCAGCTGAGCGACACTATGGTGCTTTACATGCTGCTCTCCACAGCGAGACAGTGAACATAGATCAGCACAAGCAGGATGATCCTCCAGCCAACGTCCAACATTAAAGAGTATTTCCAGGAAGACGATGGAACCTATGATATAATGCACCCTTCTGTTCCCAGAAAGGGAATCAAGTGGACAATTATTAGTTTGATGGGTGATTAGATCCTGATAGCTCATCTCTTTAAAGCATGCTAGTATGAAGGATGCAGACATGAACGTGCACACGCAGACACGCATGCCAAAATTAGCATTGAACTTTCTCTCTCAGTCCAGTGATACAAATCCTGAATCAAAATGAGGTCACAGCTTGTGGTATCTTCCTTATCACATCGTTATTACTCTGCCCCAAGGGAGGAAGGACTGCACAGCCCTCTGCTATGAAAGGCAGCGAATAGTACAGTATTATTTTCAGGTCAGAACATTACTGCGAACGACCAGTAGGGGCAGCATAGGAAGGATAATGGAAGAGGGTACTGAAAAAGAAATCAATGCTTTAACTGCTGAATTATCCTTTTTATGTAATTTCTGGTGGTTCTCGACTCAAATTTTGTCTTCTTGCATATCTAGTTTTATATGTATGAATGTTTAATTCATGCAGCAAAACTTATTTGATCATTTTAACTTAACTCATTTTGTGTTTAACGGTCAAAGCAGGAAAACACAGGGAAAAAATGTATGCAACCACAAGTCTGACAATGTGAATAGGGAGCTACTGTACAAATGTTTATTACTGAATGATGAATAATGTGTGAAAATAATTATTTTAAATACTTATATGCTGTTAAAAAACAAACAAGATCAATTGCATTTTCTATAAATGTAGTGTGAATGCCTGCTGCTAACTGACTAAAAATTGTTAAGTAGAACTAGTGCTGAGTGGCATGACCCAAAAATTATATCATGATATTTTCAACAATTATACCAGGCCAGTGGTGTCCAAAGTCAGTCTTTAAGGGCCAGTGTCCTGCATGTTTTAGGAGCTGCCCTGGTTCAACACAGCTGAACCTAAGTAGTGCTTAGTTAGTAGGCCTCCTCAGTATGCCATCAAGGTCTGCAGAGGCCTACTAACTAAGCACTACTTATGTCTTGTTTTTACCAGGCTAGCAAAATACTAACAATATCAAAAGGTTATCTAAAAGCTAAACGTAGTAACTAATCCTAACTGAACTAGCTAACCTTTTGCTCCTCTTAGCTTTAGGCTAAGATTTAAATGTCAAGGCTAGCAAAAAGCTATATTTGGCAAAACAGGAGCTAAAACCAAAAGTAGCAAGACAAGCCAAAAATAGAGCTAGTATGCTAAAGCAAATTTCAGTGAGAAAATTTTTTTTCTAAGAAAATCTCAAAATATTTATTTAGGGAAATATGCATAAATAAAGTCAAACATTTTAAAAGTTATAAACTGAAAGTTTATAACTTTTAAAGTTATAAACTAGTTATAAACTAGTTATAAAGTTATAAACTAGTTTTAAACTAGTAAAGTAAAGTTATAAACTAGTTTTTGCCTCGGGTGGTCGCCGAGGCAAAAACTCGGGCATGGGAGGAGTTCGGAGAGGCCATGGAAAACGACTTCCGTACGGCTTCGAGGCGATTCTG
>JARVGW010000815.1:8042618-8053857 GCA_031762495.1 Anablepsoides rubrolineatus
TATTTATGTTTGTGGTTGTAATGTGACAACATATGGAAAAGTTCAAGGGGTATGAATACTTTTGCAACCCACTGTAACTGAGATTGAGCCCTGGAAGCTACAGAAAGGGTTCTTTAACTTCATAAAAACGCAAAGTATGATGTAATCAAACCCTGGATTTGTGTTTAAGGCTACAATCAAAAGCAGCGGAAAGATGGAGGTGGTGGGGTGTTACACAGGAAGAGCAAAGGGAGGAAAAAAGACAGAACAAATCAAAGTGTTGTGTTCTGATGGTGCATGGGGACAGAACAAGTGAATGAATGAAATATTTTGATCTCCCACCTTCCCTTTTCTTTTTTATCCATCTATTTTCTTTGCCCAAGTCTCTTTTTTGGATCAAGGGGAGCTGGTGCCTATCTCCAGTAGTCACTGTGTGAGAGGTGTGCTTCACTCAAGTCCGTCAAAGGACAACATGGAGACAAAAGCAACAAAAAACATTCACACTCTCACACACATATAGGGACAATTTACAGTTACCAATTAACCTGACATGCATGCACTTGGTATGTAGGAGGAAACCCATGTATGTACGTGGAGAACACGCAAACTCCACCCAGAAAGGCCCCAAGCCGGGAGACGATCCTGCAACCTTCTCACTGAAAGGCAACAGCTTTATCCACTGCCCCACATTCCCCCCACCCTTTTTCTTTTCTTTTGTTTAAATTTTAACAAGGTCTGAAACAGAGGAGGGCTGAAACGGGCATCCGGGGTGTTCTGGCTCAGCTTTGTGTCACATGCAGGGGCCATGTGAACAAAGTGCCACTGTGGGAGAGGTAGGAAGGGGGGGGGGGGGGGGACGAGGGGCAGCAAAAGGGAGCGACAGTGAGAAAACGAAAAAGGAAAAAAACGCCTTTAACCAGAAGTACTAGGAAGTACTGCAAGATATAAAAGTGATAAATGAACTACAGCATTTAATATAAAGCAAACTCTATTCAGAAAGCAAGAAGTGCAGGCTAGAAACACAGAATAAACCTGCACCAATGAAACAGTCCAAAGGAGAAGCTCATGCAGACAGTAAATGACACGTAACTTCCCGGTACAACAGGTGACATAGATTTTATTTTATTTTTTACATCTGAGCTGAGTAATTTTCAAACTGCACAGCTAACGACAAGAGACCTGCCACGTTAATGATTGAGGCCACCAGGACAGTTGTCTCTTTGAGTCTCCCCGGAGTGAAAGTGAGCTTTCAGCATGACACATTGACATTATACATGCTGACTCACTGACTTATTGGGAACACCTGTGTAATTTAATACAAGGCAGCGGCCTTGCTTTTAATCTTATTTTAGTGAAGCTCTTTCAGGCCTTTTTTTTTTTTGGTGTATATGCAGTTTTTTTTTTTTTTACAAATCTGTTCAAATTTGAAGCCCACTAGAAAATTGTAACAAAAAGCATCATGTGATAATATAACTTAAAAGGAGAAGTATTTTTATGCTTGATGATTCCAATTTTTAAACCAGCAAAAGGGTAATTTTCTTAGCACCTATGACATTATATATTAGACAAGATATAAGACAGATATTTAAGCTACCGTACCTAACTGTTAATGAATCCAGTGAAAATCTGGGTTTGTAGCTGCTGAATAATCAGTCCTTAAAATGTAGTTGCAACATTGTTGCATAGGCAGGTGGCATACAGTGGGTTGCAGAATGGCTGCTTGGACTGAAACAAAAATATTATGATGGTACAACTTACTGATGTAGCATAACAACTGTATTGGACCACTTTTTTAATGCCTCTGCCTCAACACTGAGCCAAAACAGAGAATAAAAAATAAAATTCCCTGTGCATCATCTGATATGCTTTGAAAATAATGTGCAGTGGAATTTTACTGTATATCAAAACATGCAATGCATGTCAAGTGTCCTGCAGCTATAAAATACACATATCTGCATTACTGGGATGTGGCTGTCAGTTCCTTTTGAACCCTTTATCTTATTCTCGCTTGCCAACAAGGAAGCATTGCTATTGCACTTCAGCATTTTCTGAAAGGGGTGAACTTTAATCTAGGTCATTTTATACCAGCTACTTTACCTCCTCCTTTGGAAAACACAACTCAAGCTCAAACTAAGCATGCTGTAACCAGATGAGACAAAGATTTCCCAACACTTTGATTCACACTGGCATTATCGTTTGCAAAACTCCATATTTCATTTGTCTTTTGTCTCCATTAGAAAGCAAGATGGCGTTTTTTTTTGGTTTTGGTGATAACATTTCATACTGAAAAGCCCAAAATATAAAGTATTTTACCATTGCTCTAAGACTGTTGTGAAAATACAAAACAACAAATCACTTACTGGCTTCACACAAATCAGTGTAAGCATCACTGAACTAGTGGTATTTAAAATCACCCATCCAGGAACTGACAGGTCCAGTACACTAGCAGGCATGCCCCATGTTCCCTAATCGGAATTTTTGGGCCTCTTTAATGCTGAGAGTTGCAGATGTTGTCTGGTATTAGCCTGTGCTGCTGCTGATCAAAGCTGTGGATAGTGAGCCCCTGCTGGCGTGCCTCTAATCCTCCCTCATGCATACAGACAGAGCTGGGACAGGCGCTCAGCTCGAGGACAGTCTGTCCACTGTACGACCTAACTGAAGGCTTTCGCTGCTTTTGCTAGTAGGTAGCACTGCCAGTGACTCCAACCACGTAGCGTTTGTGGGGTGCAATCGGCAAGGAGAAATATGACAGACAGCTGAGAAGTCAGGAATCTCCCATGAGGCAGAAAAAGCCACTGCCCCTCCTAGCCCCCTCTCCAAATTTCCTAAGAGCTGCCTGCTGAGCCTGACATCACACAGCTTGGATTCAGTCGCTTGCCACAAAGCAATGAGGATTTTTACTGCAGCCCATTTTTATTTAATTTTTACCAACTTTCTCATCTAAAATACTGCAATACTTTAAAGCAGGCACATCTAAAAAGAAGCGAACCTGGGTGCTTTAAGCAGTGCTAACACCAAAGCTGCTCACATGTACTTGGGAAAAAAAATTCAGTGACCAGTAATTCAAAGAATAGGAAGCGAAAAGAAAAAGCCAACGGAAAGTTAGAGATATGGGAAGATAAATGGAAGCTGTCAGATGGTGTGATGAAGGACAAGATGCGAGAAAAGATAGCGACGGGAGAAGCAGGGGGATCGATCAGGAGAGAAATTGAGAGAGGGAAGATTTGATGTGAGGCAAGAGAAGAGAAGGAGATGTCAGCCATGAAAGCAATTTATATTAGACAGCAAACAGTTCACTTGGTTTTAACTGCAACAAGCTGACACTGCCATCCTCTCAACGGCAGCCTCAGAGGACACATATGTGGAAATCCTCATATGTACCAATCCAGCAAAAGCATAAGTCAAATGTAGCCATGTTGAATTCAACTTGCATGTGAGATTTGCATGTAAGAAGACATGGAATTCAGGATGCATTATTTTCTTACTTTTTCAAGAAAAGGTGCAAATAAACATTAATTGGGTACAGTGACACATGCAGATTAGACTTCAGCTGTGGAACGTGAGAAATCTGATTAAGACAATTACATAATGACTGGAACAGGCCATTTAGAAAGATCATTAGCTGACATGGATGTAAGTGTGAATGTGGCAGCCTTAAGCCTGATTTCAACAAGATCTGCAGGGAGATATTATAATAAGCCAAGCTTAGAATAAAAAAATCCAAGCAAAAGTAGCATTTAAATATTAGATTTCACAATATTAAAACATCATTTGAATACTAAATTTGTCTCAAAATGAACAAAAGGGTATTCATTTTGACTGCACAACTATTCATGACTACAAGAAAACAATGAGAATAAGAATATGCACAGCCTGTTCTTGTGCTTCGGAAAATTATTTTCATAGAAATTGGAGTGAGAGTGTGGGAGAAATCTGGCGCACGCTGACTGTACGGAGGGAGCGACGTGGCACAGACAAGACCGAGTGAGTGGTTCGATGCTTAATAGCTGCCATGGAGGCTGCTGGAGAAAGCTGGGAGCTTCATTAAGCCTTTAAACCCTGCAGAGTCTTTTTAAGTCATCACGCTACCGGCCGCTGACTCCTCAACCAGTCTCTGAGGTAAGACAGGAAAGATATAGTCCTGAACAGAGATTCTACAAAGCTTAGAGTAATTATGTAACTATCTTAAATGCTGTCTTTTGAAAACTGTAACATTTTGCTCAAACTACATCAGTAGAAGTCAACTGGCTAGCTATCAATCGTGACTCTACTGAGATGTTTTTCTGGTCATATTAAGGTGAAGTGTAAAATAATCAGTGAAATACATGAACTCTTGTTTGTATGGCAGTTATGCATTAATTCAAAAATGTAATGGAAAAACAGGCAGAACAAAAGACAGAACAATACAGAATTGTAAAAATAACTTGTCGTTCAGAGGAGCTTCGCAGTTTACTAATACTAGCTGAGGAGTTGTGAACTGAGCTTAGAGCAGTGAATAAAAAAACAAAATTGTCTGGGTATGTTTTCTAAGAAATCCAACTTATTGAAACAAATTGTTGATATCACCAATTCATATCAGGATATTTTTTGTACAAATAGATATTTGTCGACAGGAGCATATTTATTTATTTTTTTTAAGCTTGAGTCATGATGTGCATTATCATTTTGCTCTCTTTGAACAATTCTTTCAGCTACGTTCCCCCCACTGGTAGATAGCAACAGCAACGGTAATTAACCGGAAATTGGATACAGCATGCCATCAGTTTTAATATACAAACTAAAAACTACCTTTATGGTTTCTAGGCAAATGTATGCCAGTGGTCATTACCTTTAAACTAATAAAACTAAAAATACATATATTATTTTAAACTTGAAATTACTTTTTATAAGTCAGAATACTGGTAATTGTACTATTCTTTTTTTTCCCTGAAACTGAAGGCTAGCTGATAACCAAATAAGGTTTATTACGGATGGAAGACCAATAAAACTCCATGGTAACAAAGAAATAGGTAAAATTAGGATGCCTAAGATTTCACCAAGTTGCCAATGAAACTAGGTTCCGTGTAAAAACAGAAATCTTTTGAACTAAATAAAAAATCTCTAAATGCAATTGACAGAAACACATCACAAAGAAATAAAACCAAGTAATGCAATTAATTAGGATGTGAAGTTTTTTTACATTTTAAAAATGTACAAACCGATTTGATTAATGTAAAAACAGTTTTTTTGTAGGAGCAATTTATTCTTTAAAATTGCATTGATGTTTGGTAGAGAATTGAACACAATCTAAAAAAAAAAAAACGAGCAACTGGAGAAGCATTGTTCTTAAAGTAAAATTGCAAAAATAATTTCCGTTTTTGCAATTTACAAGCTCCCTCTGGGTAAACGAATACAACCATCCAAGCAGGGGGTGCCTTCATTACTTTGTGAGCTAAGGATCTCCTTTCACCAGAGCGAAAACATGCAGCCTGTATTTATTTATTTATTTTCAAAGATGGGTGATTAAACCATAGCCGTGACTCAATAGAAAGCTAAAGATCCTCTCTAAACCCAAAGTCTTCTGAAAAACTAAGTTGTGTCTAAGTTGTAACTTTTAGTGCTTATCTGCAACAGATTATGTTTGTGCTGTTTATAGATTTTTTTTAAATGAATACATTTCTTTTAACATGCGTCTCTTCTCGTTTAATAAAGGCCAGCCAGCCATTACAAGGGACTCCTGTGTGAACAGTCCTGAAAGGATCCCTCATCAGCCTGTCAAAGAGGACAGCAGCCCCCTTGATCTGGGCGCCCTTCTGTACATGTGTATGTGTATGTGTGTGTGGGGCAAAGTGTGCTTTCTCATCTGGTCGCTGCAGCTTGCTCAAAGCCTGACCTGACCCTTTCAAAGTCAAACTGGTCTTTGGATAGGCCAGTTGATCTGGCACGATGCACCATGGCAACTTCTCAAGTTAACAGCCTCTTCACATCATTGTCCTGTTTGCCTGATCATGCTGAGCGCCTCATCTGTCACCAATATTAACAGTCTATTACAGAGTACTGCCTTGCTAATGAGCTTACAGTAGGGTTTAAAATTTCTATTTTATTGAGCAACTAAGCAATAAAGCATGGTTTGGACATTGGACTTTTTGTATCAAAGGCGGCTCTGCATGCACAGCTATGCAGACAAAAAGGCCTTTAGAGTGGCCGAGGGCTGGAGCTGCGGCAGCTGTGTCAGACAGAAAGTCAGCTGAGACTGGTGCCATCTCCCCTTTCTGTGCAGCACAACCATCCAAAGTCAGCTCAACATGTGTTCAGCACACTAACCCTTCATACACTCTGCCCCTGCAAGCCCCCTTCCTCAACTTCCTGCGCAGCAGACGTGCCTAACATTTTCGAAGAGCCAGCGTACATTCCTCACATTCTTCCATCGCATAAGGAAATAGCAGAGGAGCACACAGACTTGTCACAAGGCCATTAGCACTGCTTTCACTGTATAGGGCATGTCTGTGTGTGCGTGGAAGTGTTCTTCTTTGTCCTATCACACATGTGGCTTGTGGAAACTGCAGCTTGGGTGTTAAGTGGTGCTCTTGGCTGTGGGAGAGCTGGAGAGTAGCTCAGGTGACCACTGTTAAGCCGTCTCACATGGGATGAAGAGGCATTGCCATAAGAAAGGCATCATAGCATTTTTTTTGCATGCCTTTAGCAGCTGCTACTGCAACATCTCAGCTGACTGCACAGACTCGTGATTTAATTTTCCTCCTCTCCACATCATCCACATGAGCTCCAGTGTGAACACTTACACGGCCCGCCATATGATGCCATTTTAAGTTAAATCATTGGCAAAAACCTCAAGCAGACGTGACCATTATAACTTTAAAATTATACCATGATATCCCAAGCAAATTTTTTTATATATAAAATGAGCACTGATCTGTTAAGTTGTAACTGCAGTTGTAGGTAGAAGCATTTTTAGTGCAAACAAAGAGAATTACCCAGGTTTTTTTTCACTATGACCTACTGAGCATGACAACAGTGTGAATCTATTACTACAGGGCATCTGCAGCAACCATGCCGTGCAACATGAGACATCGCAAAGCATCTTCTCAGAAAATCTTTAATAAAAAATAGGACATAATAATCTAACAGAAATAAAATATAATGTGTAGGGCCCAAAGCATGCGTTGATGAGAATACTCAGCTACCAAACAAAATCTGAGCTCAATCTCTGTAAAACTGGTTGAGTTATAGTCAATTTTGTCTTCATTAAGGTCACTTAATTGTGGCAGCCATCTTGAATGGAGTTGACGCCAAAAGTTAATCAGTTTTATATGCATCATTTATAAATGCAAAATTTCTTTCAAAGTCAACTACAATTTTTTTTCTTCTGCTAAATGCTTTGAATGAACATGCACATGAGCAAAAACATTATTGCATTTCAGGGGGGTGACATTATTCATTAAAATTTTTAACTCTTCAGCATCTTGCACAATACTGCTTAATTCAATTTAAAGTACACACAAATACCGATATTCTTGGCCAAACAAATCATAAAGGCACCAGTCTTTGCTGTCATACCGGATGGAATACAACAAGCGTGTAGGCCAGCAATGATTGATTGAGTCATTTATTTACTTTTGGACCTCATGTTTCTAGCCGCTTGTCCTTTCCTCAAGTGCTTTCAGTGTGTGTACACTTGAGGCAAGTTTGTGGTGTTTACGCCTTTTGCACTAAAACCTTTCTGGCACATTTTGCAAACTATTGAGCTGTGTTGTAAATGTCTGCCTGTAGCCAAACTACTTGCTGAGATCGTTTTTAGGTCCTGGATTGTTTGAGCCAAGGCTGCTCAAAATTTGTTTTAGTAAGTTATGTGTATCAAGTTGTTTTTTATAAAAATGTGTTGCCTCATTATATCACTGATATCTATAAATAACATTTAATCAAACAGTCATTCCAGTGTTATCTAGTAGCACAAGTCACAGCCCTAACCTCCAGAAAGCCTGTCCTTAAAGAGCACAACAGGTTGTATTCATTTTCAGCTTCTTGTTTAATAAACTCAGCAGTAAGCTTCTCACATACTAAGTTTCAACCTTTTCAACAGGTGCAACTCAAACAGCCTTACAACACTTAAATGTTTAATAACAATCCTTACTTCCTACAGCAGCAGTGATAAAGACAGAGGCACTGGTGAAGAAAGGGGCTTCCTGAGCTTTGGAGACGCACATTAACCCAGCTTGGCAGGCAGTTAGTGTGACAGTAGCTGTGCTGGATGCCAATGGGACAGCCACTGTGTAGCATCTCAATGACCAAAATCCACTGAGTCCAGAAAGGGGGTCTGTGGTTCTTCCAGCATACTGCTCCCCCCCTCCCCTGTTCTCTATCCAATCACAATCACATTCAATCTTTTTTTTTTTATTTGGATGATAATGGGCCAAAAGCCGGAAAGGGCCCCCACGTTTGTGCCCTATAAGTTGTGGTGAATGCTTTGTGCCAATGTCACGGGTGCCCATGGGAACAAAGTGTGTACTGCCACGGGCCAATAAAGACAATTAAAAGCCGAAAGACATAAAAAAAAATAAATAAACTAACTAAATGGGATCCTTAAGGCAAGGTAAGTTTTGTGCAAGTACTCACAGCCTTTGGATCACGATCCCACTCAATGTCACCGCAGTTAAAAATTGAACACAGCAACCATAAATAAAAAGCAGGTTCAGTCAAGCATACCTTAAATATTAACTCCCTAAATTGCACTGCAGTATTGCTCTTGTGCAACAATCATTAAAGGACACAAGCTCATCTTCTGTGAGAAAGTATCATCCTATCTAAACAAAAGGAGTTATTTTTTCATTAGTTCTATAAATGTCACATTACACACCTGCAGCAAAGCCCCTGTCTCGCCCTGATACAGTTCTGCAACATGTTATTAACTCTACTTTTTAAAAGCTGAACTTTAAAATAGATTATGCTAAAAAAAACTACTTTAACATGATCAGAAACATGATCCAAATAAGTTTACCTGCATAAAAACGTAACAAGGAGCCAATTTCTGTGTTAAGCCCTTCTTCTTGAACTCTCCAAGGGTCCTTAAATCCAAGCTTAAAGAGAAAGTCATTCTGAATCTGCAGAGGCCTCTCATCTGGGCTAAGCCGCCTTACAGCTTCACCATGAAGCTGAACATAGAGCATAGGGCTGGAATCACAAGACTCTCCATTTTGGTTTTCTGGCAGTCCGAGTTTTACAGCACCTTGAAGAGAGTCAGGATTTTGGACGTCAGGTGAATTATCTTTAGAACAGACTCTTGACAATGAGCTGGCACTGTTGCTGGAAGGCAGGCTGCCCATGCTGTGAGTGGTGAGTCTGCTACCTGGTCCCACATTTTGTGTCATGTCATTTAAATGTCCCATGTTGTAGTTGGCAGTGACAGCAGCGATGCCATTGGTGTGGTGTCGGGAAACGGGGTCCACGGCTGTGCTGGACACGGAGCACTCCAGCTCCAGCTCATCCGAGGAGCTTCCATACATGTCATGACCCTCTGTGGCACTGTCAAACGAAGGACTGAGGATGGATGCTTCTGTGCCCAGAATCATGTCGTCACTCAGAGAGTCTCTGTGCTCACTGAGCCGGGCCCCAGAGCTCAGGTCATCAAATGCACTGCTCTCCACATCTGAGCCAGAATTTAATCCATAGCTGTCCAGGCCATTCCTATGCTCAGAATCATCATCATTAGGGGTGTCCATGTTAGAGGTTAAGTCTGACAGAGAGCAGGTGATGTTGTCCTGTGTCTCTGATTCTGGAGAGAAAAGTTTCTCATCAACTTCCTGTTGCTTTTGCATGTCATCTGCATTCTCCATGAGCAGGAGCCTCAATCTGTCACCGGAATGACCCCTTAAATCTGCTGATTCCAAGGAGGTCAGGTGGCTGCGTTGTATACTCGAGTCCTCTTGCACTTGGCAGGGATTGTCGTTATAGTCATATTTCATGTTGCAGTTGCCATTTTGGTCAGTCTTGGAGCTATCTTTGCTAAAAATGCGCATGACGGAGCTGGACTTGCTGCTTAGTTTACTCAGCCGGAGCGCCACCTCGCCGGCGGTGGTGTCCATAGTGCAAAGGACCGGCCTGGGATGTGACGGCGTCAGTCTATCGTGGACATGCACGCAGCCCCGGTGGAGGTCGGCTCTCACCCACTCGCGGTCCGCGGACTGCAGCTGCACGCTCTGTCGGTGCTTCAGCAGAGTCTTCCGATCCAGACTCCGAGTGTGCAGCGACGCAGAGGACAGGGCCGAGCTCATCTTCGCGCCGGCGGCAGTGACAGCGGAGGTGGCGGTGGCTGCTGCAGCCGCGGCGGCGGAGAGGTTCCTCTTCAAGCGCCGCCGTCTCAACAGGAGGGAGCCGGAGTTGCCCGATGATGAGCCCCGGCCATTCGACGCCGCGGCTCGGTTTGACGCACTGGAGCCCGGCATGGAGGCGGAATGAGAGAGGCGAATCCCGTTCTTCGTCTCTGCGCGGGAGGGTGCCAACCGTCCACCGCCGTCGTCCGCGGGAGTCCCCCGGGCGACAGACAGTCCGCTGGGCTTCTTCATTAACTTGGTCGCGCCACCATCCGACGCTCCATCCTCAGCGACAGTCTGCACACTTTCCATCTCAACCGACTAGAGAAGTCCCCCCCGCCCCCCCTACTCTTAATAAATATCGGTGCGCAGTTGGTTATTCCTAAAAGCTCTACATTTAAAAGCCTTAATACGTGCCCACCGTGATAAATGTCCGCCAACTGGGTGGCGAAGCTGAGTTGTTCCTCTAGTTGTCATTCACTTCTCGCCTTCTTGTCCCTGTCGAAGTGTCCCCCGCTGCTCCAAAAAAACATTTTACTGGTTAAATTCGCCGAGAAGAGGCTGGGCGCCGAGGGCAGATCAGGGCGGAGACGTGACTGTGCTGCTCGTCCCCAAAAATACAGTACTCGGATATGAAATGAACGTCGGCCGACCTCCTACGCAAATCCTTGCTGATATATATTCATGAGGAAGACACAAGATGGGGCAGCTAACAACAACGCGGTGCATTGTGGGAAATGTATTGCCGGCCTTGTTTCGTTTCAAGCTCTCCCCGTCTTGGTGCACAAGTAGTCAGAACTTCATTTCCCAGAATTCTTTTCGTGGAAGTCTGTTCAACAAGGCGGTGAAAAAGCAAGAGGCGTAAACATAGCTCCTATAAAATGTTAAGCTGCTGAAGTACGTCCGCTCCGCTCGCTGCTGTCACGTTTTCCGCGATTGTTGCATGTACAATAGTT
>JARVGW010000815.1:8113838-8124867 GCA_031762495.1 Anablepsoides rubrolineatus
AGAGTTTGAATATTCTCCTCATGCTTGTGTGAGTTTTCTCTGGGTACTCCAGTTTCCCCCACAACACAAAAATACGTACAATAGACCGCCTGCAGGCCGCCCTTGAAAAAGAGATCTGTGATCTCAATGGGATTTGCCTGGTTAAACAACTGTAATTTTTCTTTCATACTATTTTTTGTGCCACCGTTTTTAAAAAAATGGTCATTTCCATTTGACAACTCTAAGAAAGCGTCCATATGATTTAGAATCCTTTAGCAATATTAATAATGGAATTTATTGTGTTGGACAGAAAGAGCAAAAGAGCTGCTGAGCAGATGCAGTACATATAGAACATAAGAACTGTTTTTGTGTATATGTGTCTAAGAATATATTCTTCAATCCACCGTGTCACAGAGCCATCAGAGACCACAGCAGCTAAACCCACACTCCAGATAAAACAGCTGCCAACCAGTCCGGGCCACGCTGAAACTCACATGGATTCCAAATTAAAAATAGAGCTTTCGTCTTGTCTTGTGCCGACCGATGTGCATAATTACGAGTCTGTGTGCTCTTCATATGCATGGGCAGCAATCCCATTACCTTAATGGAAACAATGAAGGGTTATCAGGAAGCGCCCACGGTAACCTGGTCTCCGTGGTAAAATGAATGTCTGTTGCTCATTTTCTTCTAATGACGGGTTGTATTTGTAAGCCATATTTCCCTGCTGTTGCTTATTGTTTCAACGAGTGAGTGACTCATCTTAATTCCCAAAAGTAACACGAATCAGTTGTATCGTCGGAGCTGTTTATTGTCAGCGTAAATTTAAACCGTTTTTATGAGGTAATGATCAGGAAAGGAAATTATTAGTGAGGATACACACCATTGCAATGTATGCATAAAAAACAATTGTCTGGTTTATGTTACTTAAATGTTTAAAGAATAATATTTCTCTTAGCTCAGTTTAAACCGCTTGATGATTATGCAGGTAAACAACCACAAATGCTGTCAGATGCATGTTTGATCTAATGTTGTTTATGAGTGTTGATCAATCGCTGCTCACATTTAGTTCTTTTAAAGGCAACATGAGGTGGGATACATAACTTGATTAGCCAGTGAAGGAGAGTCAAAAGAAAAATAATAACTGCATGATAACAAGAAATGTTTAAATCAGGATGGCATTTCGAAGAAAAAGAGGGGCCCATTTCATGTTCATCTAACATGATGATATTTAAAACTTACTGCAAAATAGTGAGCTGCAAATTGGTGAGCATGCTGCTAAATAAGCTTGCTGTTTATTTCCAAAATGTACTATTATGACCTGTTAGAAATAACTTATAAGTGCCATTGTATCAGCAAACTTTTATTTTTCTAAAAAGGCTGCAAGACCCTGTTTCTGTCTTTGCTAAGTAAGAATATTTGTGACATTGAACAGAGAATTAAGTGATATGTGGAAGTAATTATAGTGCATTACTTATTTACTTTATGTGAAACCTTTGCTATAATTGCATTTTGTCAAAGTATAGTAAATGAATACATGTCTATGGATAATTTAAATGAAATATCTGAAATATAATTTTAAATGATTTCTTTCATGTTGTTTTTTTGAGCAGTGACCACAAAAAAAGCAGAAAAGCTTTTGAATTTTTGTCATTTCCCTTGCCAGATTTTGTTTTATAAATCCAAATATTGCTTGAGGTTTCTGCTTTAAAATGACATCAAAATGTCCTCATTAGAATAACCTAAAATAAGGCTTCAGACCAATTATCAATGGGTTATCCTGATTAGGAAGGTAAATCAAGCTATATCTGGAACTCCTCGTGATATCAGGATGATCCAGGTATCAAAATGTATCGTTAAGTCATTTTGACCAAGTTTGACTTAATCCTCACTTTGATGTGACTGGTCACATTTATGCTACAAATAAATGTGTTTAAGCTATCAATACTTGGTTTTGTTTACCACAAAAATGTAATTAGAGTTTAAATTAGATTTTTGAGGGGAAAAAAATCTATCCCACATTTGTTATAGGCTGATTTATCCTTTTCAAAATGAGGTTTACAACTCCTCTTTTCTGTCTTTTCCCTCTAATTAACAGGAGAACCACTGTCGCAGAATTAAGATTCTGGGGGATTGTTATTACTGTGTCTCTGGACTGACTCAACCCAAGACTGACCACGCTCACTGCTGTGTAGAAATGGGGCTAGACATGATCGACACCATAACGTGAGTGCTTTTTAAATCAAGTATTGTCGGGTTCTCCAAACAAGTATTGGGATCCTATAAGATTAAATCCTTAATTTTGTTTTAGCAAAGTCTTATAGTTGTTGTTTTTTTTCACATCCTGAGATATTTTCTTTATTTGTATTTAAGTACTTAAAAACACATTTTATAGAGATGTCAGTGAGTATATATTGTTCTTAATGTCACCTAAAATCTCCCTTTGAACGGTTCCTGCAGGTCAGTGGCAGAGGCAACAGAAGTCAACCTCAACATGCGTGTGGGTTTGCACACGGGTCGGGTTCTGTGCGGAGTGCTGGGCCTCAGGAAGTGGCAGTATGATGTTTGGTCCAATGATGTGACGCTGGCCAATGTGATGGAAGCTGGAGGACTACCGGGGTCAGTATTAAACCTTTTACAGCCATAGGGGCCTCATAAACTTTGTGCACAATATCCTGCTGCTTTGGACCAACTACATGACTTCTTAGGCAATTTTATGTGGAACTACTGTCTTAATTGATTGTAACTGCTGCTGCAGTACACAGCTTTGTACATTTAATATTTCAGCATAATAAAACAGAATCACCAGATCAAAGGCAGTTTTTTTTTGTCCCACAAAAACACACATCTGTGGAGCTGACTAAGACACATGAAATGTCTTTGCTAGTCCTTGTGTTTTCTTCTTTTATTTCATCGTGTACCAGATTTGCATAACACTTCCAAAGTGAACTAGTTTGACATGCATTAAGCAGAGAATGAGCAGCTGTCCTGCGTTTTGCCATTCTTGGCCAATCAAATGACTCATCCCAGCAAACTGAGCTTCTCAGGGAGGCCTCAAAAACAGGAAGCTTTTTAACCCTGCAGGTGACAAGTTATACAAAACATGATTAAAAACAACTAAATGTGTTGTTTTTGGACATAAAAGCCTGTAAGTTTGATCAAGAGGACTTCATGGGGAGGGATTAGGCTTTTGAGAACAGACACAGAACATTTATTTGTACTTGAACTTGATCGTTTTGTGCTGACCATGTTAAAAAATGGTAAAAAAACAAATTATGGTGGTGAAAACCAGCCAGGGCTGAATTTCATTGCTTGTTTTGGCACGTTGCTTTTCTGCCCACGTGTTCAGCCCACCTTGTCATGTGTCACAGGAAAGTTCACATCACCAGATCAACGCTCGAGTGCCTAAACGGAGACTATGAAGTGGAGCCTGGAAATGGTCATGAAAGGAACGCCTTCCTCCAAAAGCATGAAATCGAAACTTTCTTTATTGTGCCATCTCACCGACGGAAGGTATCTTATGCTAGCCAATCCTACTTTAAGACTAAATATATAGTTTTTAATATAGACAGCTTATAATGAGCACACTAGTTAAGCATCTGCAGTATGCTACGCTATATTAATGGACCCTTAGGCATAGTTTGAAAATTAGTTATTATTTCTGCCAAGATTGACAAAAGTTGATAATAGAGGAACTACAGCATCCAAAACCACATGATACACACACATATTTAGTCTTTTTTTTATTCTGACCTGTAATAAATGTGGATTTTGTTCTAAAGAACAAACTTTAAATCCAAATTTACTGAACTTTAATTTGAACACTTCGAAGCGGGCAGTTCGTTCTCAGTTCTGCACGCCTCCCGAAGGGGTCACTTCTCTTCTCCTTACCTCTTGCTCGTTATTCCCGGCAGCCGGTTTTAACGTTTCGCATGATAAGATTTGCACAGAGGTTCGTCGGTTTCATGTGTGAACCTCCAAGATCCTGCTTATTTTTCTTTGCAATGTGAAAGATTTGAACTAATCCTCTTAATAGTTCAGCTTCATCAAAGATATGCCCTCACAGCTGCTGCTCCTGCAGGGACATACCTCAAACACAGCACATAGATTCTGTTACAACTGACACACTCAAAGCCTTTAACGTACACTTAATCTTTATTACTTTTCTGAATCATCTTTAGGGTCCTAAAGTGATATAAATGGTATCAGGGAATCCTCATTTCAAGCACTTTTCTACCTAATTTCTTGAGCCTAATAATGTTTGCATGTGTGTGTGCGCATGTGCCACGCTGTCCAAATTTTGTGCATGAGTTACAAAGTTTTATTTCTGTACATAGCATATATTTCACTGTGTGGTGCACTTATTCCTCGTTCCCATTTCTTATCTGGTGACAGATATTCCCCGGATTGATTCTTTCGGATATAAAGCCTGCCAAAAAAATGAAGTTCAAAACTGTGTGCTACTTACTGGTGCAGCTCATGCACTGCAGGAAGATGTTCAAGGCTGAGATTCCCTTCTCCAATGTCATGAACTGCGAGGACGGTGACAAGGTATCGAGTCTTGTGTGTGTGCGTTGAAGGTTTTGTGTTTGTTCGTGCTGTGATTTTGCTAATAAGACACACTAGCTAGAGTTTCCTGGAAAATCCATTGTGTCTTGTATGATTTATTGTTTGCTTCCACCGTTGGTCTCGCTGCCAGAGACTAACATAACATTTACCCCAACAAAACCCTGCGCTGCCAGTGGAACTGGCAATCTGCCCAAATCCTAAGAAGCTTATTGACCTTGTGTGTCTGTAAGAAAAAAAAATGAATAAAACTGTGTACGCTTCAATGTCATTTGAACTCAGTGTTGAAATCATGCTCAGTAGATCTTTATCTCACACTACATAACAGTGTGTCTCTTTTCAGGGAAAAAGGGTGAATGGTTTTATGAAGTATCCACTAAGTGGTGACTTCTGAGTCAAATTAAACACATTTGTGCAGAGTGAAGTGACACGTTCATAAAAAGCACAAAAGCCTTTTGCAGGACGAGGGGAAGTACTGTGTGAATGCAGGTTTGCTGCTTTTACTAAAAACATGGTTGCACCTCTGAGCTCCATATGAAAATGCAAAATCAGCAGCAGCATCTTCAGGCCACTTTGTTACAACCCTATAATTGACCCTAAGCAACTAAATTGTAGCAGACAAAAATAGAAACATGGGAAAAGGGAAGTCTCAACACATAAATGGTGGGATAAGTAGAAAGACAGAAATTAGGGTTTGGGCAAAATGGTATATAAAAGATAAACAGGAGACAAGAAAGTAAAGGTGTTAATAACAAGAGATGCACAAGACCAAAACAACACTTAACTAGAGAATTTGCATTTCCTGTGAAAATGCAGTGTGAATGCTGATTTTTACCTAATGCTGCTGAAGAGCTAAAACAGTTTAATATCAAAACAGTTAATGTGAGTTAAATTTGAACAGATGACAAAAGTGAAAATTTTGTAGAAATGTAGCAGGTTTAAAAAAAGTTGCAATTTGTTGTAAAATAGCTATAACAACTGAAAATGGTAGAAGAATAGCTAAAAAGAAAAGCAGCCGAAAAAGTTGAAATTTACACAAAGAAGCAAAAAGAGAATATTTGCTGAATTAAGCAAATATGCTCAAGTTAATTTAGCTCAAAAAAGCTCAAATTAGCTGAAAATAGCTAAAAAGTGGCTAAACAGGCAGAAAATGGCTAAAATAAACAACAAGCAGAAAGAAGTGGGAAAAGCTTGTTTTGGCTGATAGAAGCACAAAAGTATCTAAAAAGCAGAAAAAAAAGCTGAACATAGAAAAACAGTAGCTTGAAGAAAGCTGAAATTAGCACAAAATATTTATAAAAGCAAAACCAGAGAAAGGGTAAATGGTAAAGATGAAAAAAAAGTTGTTTAAGACAGCACCATTTATTTTAAATGAGAAAAAAATGACTGAAAAAGCTTCATATCTCACAATATATAAAATTACTGAAGTACCAGGAGTCATAGTCAGAATTTCCTGACAGAGCTGAACTTTTTGATATATAAATTGCTCAAGTAGCACCAAAAATGCTGAATGAGATATGTGCCAAAAAAGTACAGAAGAACAAAAATCATCTCAGTGGTGTGAACGCCTGATAATTAAAGCTTGAGTTTAGCTGCTAGAAGAGGAACGTGTCAGAGGTAGTTGTAAACAACAATGTCATGAACTTACAAAAACTCTGGTGATCCTTACTTACTCCCCACCCCCACACTTATTGAGCTGCACAGTTCAAAAAGCATGCTTCTTTACACGTATACAGATCTATAGACACACACACACACACTTCGTCATGCTAACTCTGGCTTTGCTCCAGTGTTCTGCAAAGCTGCTCATTCTGGCTGCTGAAGACACTTAAACACAGTGGGGAGCGTTTGATGATGAAGTTAAGTGTGAAGGCAACGTTCTGATTTGAAAGTATAATCAGCCGCCTGTGTTTACGGTTGACTCTCATTCACCCTGATCCCTAATATGATAATGTGGAAGTAGTCCAGAGACTGAGGAGTGCAGCAGTGCCGTTTTTAGGAAATAAAGATTTGGTTTCATTCCTTCCAGCGGCGGGCCATGCGATCAGCTCCACAGAAGCTGAGAAACCACAACAACGCCAACCAGACTAACATGATCCAGAGCAGCCCCAGAACCCGAGTCAACCGCTACATTGGTCGGCTG
Organism: Anablepsoides rubrolineatus; assembly: GCA_031762495.1. Taxonomy (NCBI): domain Eukaryota; kingdom Metazoa; phylum Chordata; class Actinopteri; order Cyprinodontiformes; family Rivulidae; genus Anablepsoides; species Anablepsoides rubrolineatus. The sequence goes on from JARVGW010000815.1 coordinate 8,120,524, forward strand.
ATCGAGGCCCGTCAGACTGAGTCGGACACAGCAGACCTCAACTTCCTCACACTCATGTATAAGTGCTCTGAGCGCGAGCAGAAGGTGAGCCACATATATGCTCTGAATCTAGAAAGAATCAGACTTTACAAAATTACAGCACAAATTAAAAAAATGATCAATAGTGTTTTTTGTTTGTTTTTTCATTTAAGCTTATTTATTGCTGACAAGATAACAAGAAACCAAAATTCAAATCTCCCATTTAGGGGCAGATTTAGATGATATTCTTCAGTAAGACATAAAAACAGACAACTTTTTTTTTACTTACTTTTAATTCTCCTACTCCCTCAGAATTTTAAAGACTGGCCTGTGTCTTTATGGATGTCAAGCTGAAAAAAAAACTCCAACTTTTGTTTTTGTTACAGCTTTTCTGTGATAAAAAGCATTTATGAATGGTTTATTTTTTGAGTGAGTGGAAATAACTAAACTTTGTTTTAATGGATGGCCCAAAGCTTTCACATAATTGATGTGCTTGAAAGGTAGTTGAAGTGAGTAAGTGATGTAATATCATGTCATTAAATCTCTCCCTGTTTATTTGTTGTTGTTGTTGGATTAGTACCACCAGGTTCCGGATGAGTACTTCACCAGCGCAGTGGTCCTCTCTCTGATCCTAGCTGCCTTGTTCGGCCTTGTTTATCTTCTCATCATACCACAGTATGTGCACCATAATTTGGTTACTTGTCTCTATTTTAAAATTTTCTAACTGCTTCCTTTTTCTTTTTCTTTTTCTTTTTTTTTTAACTCAGAGGCACAGTGGTACTCGTCCTTCTCGTTTTCTGTATCTGCTTCCTAGTAGCTTGTATAATGTACCTCCATATTACTAGAATACAGGTAAGCACGTCTTTTTCAAACATGATTCATTTTCACTCATATGCATGTTTAGTATTCCTTACAATACAGATGATTAAATGTTTTTGTGTCCCTCACGCTGTGTACCTAATTCTCCCTGGTTTTATCTGCCAGTGTTTTCCAGGGTGCCTGACCATTCAGATTCGTACTGCACTCTGTATTCTCATAGTGCTCTTAATCTATGCTGTGGCCCAGGCCTGTGTTGTAAGTCTCAAAAGCGACATTTCAAGTTTTGTTTTTTTCAAGTTTGTGTGACATCTCTACTTTTTTTCATGTTAAATCGGCCAATCTGCGTTTGTTTGGCTTCTGACAGGTGGGCTGCATGCCCTGGTTGTGGGGTAGTGCCAACACAAACAACTCCATTGTCATCATCGATGTGGACAGCGAAGCCAACCGCACCGTGACGGAGCAACCGTGTGACGGGGCCCGCTACGCCTTCCTCTCCTGCGTGGTGGGCACCCTCACCTTGGCGCTTTTCCTGCGCATCTCCTGGCTGCCAAAGATGGCGCTGATGCTGCTTGTGGGGGTGCTGTATGTCACCGTGTTGGAGCTGAGTGGCTTTCGCAAGACTGCAGGGTGAGGTTCATGGCACGCCACCGAAAACACTCACTTCAGACTCTTGTTATTTTTCAAAACGGGCGTCTTCTACTGAAAGTTGAATCCAGGTGTCGTTCGAGCATCACATGAATGCAAACGTTGAGCAATCATCCTTTTTAATTTTCTTTTTTTGCTGGTTTGAAACGGAAACGCACCCTGGTAAACAGGAGTCAGAACATTTACAGTCCATGTGCTGAGATGTATGCGTGTGTGTAGAGGAGTTGTTGCTTGTCTTCAGCCCACACACTCTTTCATTTCCACCCTTTGAAGCAGCACACATGCTTATTAGCTCCAAATCAGAAGCCTGAAAGGACAATGTGGGCAGGATGATGGGAGCACGTTAGCTCTGTGCTCAAGAGCCTGGCTAATTTTATTAGAGCTCAAAGTGAAAATTTTATTACGTGGATTTTTGTTTTCCAGTTCAGCCAGAAAAGTCAATTTTGTTTAAATGCAGTTATGTTTCCCGTTGTGTTTAATGGTTCAAGAACATATATTAAAGTTTTTTTTTCTTTGAAAATGTTTTTCTCTTGATATCGTCCTTCAAAGAACTGAAAAAAAAAAATCCACTTGACTCATGTTCTTCCTGAACGCTGTGGTGGGTCCAGTCCACTCTCCCATGTTGTTTTCTTTGTGGTCTGCCCTATTGCTGACTTCTGTGTGTGTGTGTCTCTTCCACAGTGGGGGGTCCTTCCACATCCGGGGCTACGAGCCCATCCTGTCTCTGTTGCTCTTTGTCAGTGCGCTGGCCCTCCACTCCAGGCAACTTGACCTCAAACTGCGCTTGGACTTCCTTTGGGCTGTGCAGGTCGGAAAGTTTGCACTGATGTGTCTGCTCAAGCGTGAAAAAGGCCGTGAATGTTGAGATGCGTGAATGTTACGACTGTAAAACAAGCTTTAGCAGGAACGCTGTCATTTCAGATCTGATATATTGGGTTAAGTGAGGAGGATGTAACAATAAAGGCTGCCAGCAGCCTCTTGGCAAAAAACAAGTGTAAGAAGCTTGTTTTGGCCCTGTTTTGTGTTGAACCAAGAATGCCACATGCTTGGATAGAAATATGGACTCTACATTTTAAACTATTTAACTAATTATTTTAAGTCAATTTGCCCCGTTGTAAAACTTCAGATGCACAAGTCTTTGAAGGCTTTTTACTGACTCCAAGTGGTGAAAATGTGGAACAGGCTCCCAGCGTTTATTTGATGGTTTGCTTTGCCTTCCAGGCAGAGGAGGAAAGAGACGGGATGGAGAAAGTAAAGCTGGACAATCGGAGGATCCTCTTCAATCTACTGCCTGCCCACGTGGCTCAGCACTTCTTAATGTCAAACCCTAGAAACATGGTGAGCCACGCTAACAAACAGGCAGGCAGTCAGACAGACAAACAGGTAGATAAAAAGGCAGAAAACAAAAGTTAGGAGAACGTCCGAGGGGCCCTTTTGTTCGCTTGACTGTTTTCTTTTGTTTTAGGATTTGTATTATCAGTCCTACGCTCAAGTCGGCGTCCTGTTTGCCTCGATCCCAAACTTTAACGATTTTTACATTGAACTGGATGGCAACAACATGGGAGTGGAGTGCCTGAGGCTGTTGAATGAAATCATCGCTGACTTTGATGAGGTCTGATTCACATCTTCATATTTGATCTTTATCTTTTGATGTCTGGATGCAGCTTGCACCTCCGTGTCTGACTGAATGCATGTTGTTTTGCAGCTCATGGATAAGGAGTGCTACAAAGACATTGAGAAAATCAAAACCATCGGCAGCACCTACATGGCAGCTGTGGGACTCGTCCCCACTGTTGGCACAAAGGTGGCTTTCCCTTTCTGCTTGTTTTTTTGTGACCTTTTTCTAAATTTTCTAAAATTAGGAATATTGGGGAGCATTAGATATCACTTTAATGCATTAATTCACATGTTTTGAAGGGGAATTTATGGTTAAGTTATGAACATTGTTTGTTCTAGATAATCTGAAGAAAGGGGATGTAATTCTGATTGAATAGGTGAGCTAATGGCTAGTGCTAGTTCATAATGGATTGCTGCCGTCCTAAAATTTCAAAAATCCCATTTTATACAGCGTTATAAGACTTTTGAGACTGAAGTTTTAACATTGCAGGAAACTGCTTCAGTTTTGGTCTGATTCAAACAGGTTAATTAACCTGAAGAGTGACTGGTTTTAAAATTTATTTCTCTAAATTCTGGACACAGATGAGATTAATTGTTCAAAAACGTTTCACAGAACTCCACTTTAGATCCTTTCTAACGTCCTCTCTCCTCTAAAGGAAAAAAAATTGGTGTACGACCACGTGAGCACATTAGCAGACTACGCCATAGAAATGTTCGACGTGTTGGACGAGATCAACTACCAGTCCTACAACGAGTTTGTCCTGAGAGTAGGTGAGTTTTACCTGCTGTAAGCTGGCACTGACAAATGGCCATTTAAAGAAATTTGATTTGGCTCAACGTTTGCATGCATTTGGAACAGGCATCAATGTGGGCCCGGTAGTCGCAGGGGTGATTGGAGCGCGGAGGCCTCAGTATGACATCTGGGGTAACACGGTCAACGTGGCGAGTCGGATGGACAGCACTGGTGTTCCAGGAAAAATACAGGTAGTTAGAGCACCAACTGTCACACATAACAACCTAATCTAAGGTTTTACATCCAGTTTGTGGATTAAAACTTATTTTAAGTTGACATAACAGCTGTGAAAGTATCATTACTAAAGAAAACACTAAATATACACCCACTACTATATTATAATTTATTAAGCCAAGTCAATGGGGTCAATTTGAAAATTTAAAATAAAGTATAAATTATAAATGATGGTGTTTCTTTTATTATTTTACAAGCTTGTATGCAACCTTGAAGAC
>JARVGW010000815.1:8241073-8251297 GCA_031762495.1 Anablepsoides rubrolineatus
GCATAATGTAGCCATAAATCAAAACACTCAGGAATATCAACACATTTTTATATTTTTAATCTAAATAATAGGCAGACTTTTTTTTTTTTCTTGTGCGTCTTAACCCATTGGTGCACCCTGGCACTTTTTGAGAAGCCGTATTAAAAGCTTGTCATAATAAACCGTTATCTCTCTGAGTTTGATTTAAAGCTTGGCCTTGAACTTCGGTCCATAAAGAGTGTCTTCTACCCTGAGCTTGCATCTTGGGTAATGCCAGCAGTCCATCTGCTTCTGACTGATAATGCCCCTGATGAAATAAAGCAAATAAAACGCTGTGCTGACATTTCAATTTAGCTCTGCGCTGAAGTATACTTTAATACCTGATTTCATTTAGCATCCATGGGGTAATTTGAGGTGTCGTCTTGCAATAAAGGCCTGAGTGATATGATGGTTTTTTTTTAACAAACATTGGCTTTTGGTGCTTCTAATTTGCAGATAGGTGGAGTCACATATGAGGAAAGTTGACCGAGGGCATCAGTGTTACTCACAGCCTGCTCTCTTATGGTTTAAAACAAAAGTAGGTCTACTGTACGAAGCGTTGCATGGAAATGCTCCGATCTTACTGGAACGCTGGCACTCTGACTTGCAGATACAGTCATTTGTGTTGCCTTTGTACACACATTAATAATGTCATGTTGACATTACCAACATTGCACATCAGTGACAAGTACGCACCAGTTGATTAGATTGTCCCATACCGCTAGTTTTCCGTGCCATTTAATTTTTCTGGCAAGGTTGCCTCAGTCAGAAATCCATCATGGCACGTAAACTTAAAGAGTAAGAGTAAGTCTACTCTATTGATCCCGAACGGGAAACTAGTTCTCCACATTTTTCCCATCACACATGTTGAACAGTGGGCTGCCATCTAAGGCAACCGGGGAGCAGCTGGAGGTGTGGTTAAGTGCCTTGCTCAAAGGCCCACAAGTGGGGCAAAGAGGGAGGAGGTGGATGCTTACTTTCTTCACCCAAATTGTCCAATCCATCAGGCAGTAGTTGATGAAATGGATCAATGTTTTTGTTTTTCTTTGACGTAATTGAATCATTAAATCGATATATTGATGTCTATCAATGTATTTTCTTAACCTTTAGCTACTACCCCATCAAATATTTGTGTACTGTCTATAAACTTGACTGTCTTATCTGAGTTTTAGTGTTTACCATGGTTGAGGTAAGTTGTGACTTCAAAAGTTAATCCATTGTAGAGGTACATATGATTACTTCCTGAGAGTTTTGTTAAAATGTGTTCACTGTTTTGTGAGATATTTTGCTATAACCGCCGTCAAATGACCTTTTTACATCTTTGCCCAACTTTTACCATTGTAAAAAAAAAAAATCCAGTTCGAAATAAAAAATTCCAGAGAGAAGCCAACATGAAACCGTTGACCAGTGCTTTCATCATCACTGGCCTGGCCTAATTTTTACAACCTTTCATGCCACTTGGTCTTTCACTTCCTTCCTTCCCCTCCCCCCCGCCATCCCATCACAGGAACTAAGATGTGACACTCCAGCAGGAAGTGATGACCCAGCAGCTTCCCTTGTGTTTGGATTGCTTGGACATAACTGCATATCGGTGGACTCTGTGACACTCAATCCCTTAAAAGCAGAGCCCGGTGCCAACACTGATTAAAAAAACACGTCAATGTGTGTGTCAAATCTCTTTGGTGATCACATGAAGCCAACGTGTGTCTACTCTTAAATGTTGTTTTTTTTAAACTCTGTTCCATATGGGTTAACTTTGTGGCAAAAGCTTCCCTGCTCACTTCTTTTTTTTTTTCTTAAGTATTTTGAGGGTGACGAAAAAGACGAAAAGACAGCATGAAGATGAAGTAGTTTAGAAGAATCCAAGGTGGTAAATGTGGAAAGCACCCTAATTGAGTGAAAGCTCTCCTCAGGGGGTCTCTCTTAATTGAGCTGAGCCTTAGAAATGAGAAGTTATCATTACTCAGAGTCGGTCTCCGTGCGGCACAGCCACTCATTCAGACGGGTAGCAGCTTTCCTATAATGGTGTCCTGAGAACCTCTTGAAAGCTCATGTTGACCTCTATGCCGATGACGCAAGAATTTTTGTTTTTGTATAATATTATCAGATGAGCTTAACGGCTAATAATCTACGGTATTCTGAAGTTTGTTTATAATTTTCTTTTTGTGAAACATATCGACCTTTAGAGAGGTACTTTTGGAGTCAACCCAAATCATGATGGTCACCACAGCCTTTAAAACAAAAAAGGCTCAAATTGAGTCAGTTTTACGAAAAAAAAAAAAAAAAGACCAAAGATGTAGTAGTTGCTGAGACTGATTTCCTTTGCATATTTTAGGTGCTAAGAGATTAAGCAGATTCCTTTTTGTTAATTGTACCATGAACTATTGAAATCAGGTTTGTCTGCAAAATATCTTCTAAACCACTGCATGGATTTTTAGGAAAACGTCCAGGTATTCTTCATTAGGTGCAACTGATTAACTTTTCAAGCCATTCAAATTCATAATAGCCGCCAAAGTCAACTCATTTTAGAAAACACAAAAATGGCTACAATTCAGTGAAATTGACAGATATTGTGCTAATATAGCATTTTCTTTCTTTGTCAGACCTGCAGAAACACTGGTTATATGTCAGTAAACTGCTGAACTTCTTGTTAACATATCAAAATAGTCTCTCGGGACAGAAATATAATGCATTTTTTTTTCACTGAAAACATATTTTGGATAAAAGCATCTGCTGATATCCATTAAAACCAAGGCTGTTTGACTGTTATGCATAGTTGCAAACGTAATTTTGAAAGTGATAAGGTAGATATGGTGTGAAAGCACACTGATGGCTGCACGCGGTTTCAGTATCCCCTACCCAGGAGATTGCACCCCCTTATATCTGAAAGCCGAAACTGCATTTGACCACCCATAGCAGGCCTCTCTGCTCTGTGTCCCTCATACTGTTTACCCAGCTGGTTGACTCCTTCCACTGACCCTGGATCAGCGAGGGACTCTTTTGAAATGGTCCCAGCTGTCGAAAGGCGACGACCCCGGTGCAGATACCCAGTCAGCCCACAATGACAGCCTCTCACTGCGTCAGCTGTGAGGGGGCCGGAACACTTGTGCGTGTGACCAGAAGATAAAACTCTGCTGGGGCTCCTTGTGAGAGTTTGTGACAAGAGTGTGTGCTGCAGGCGTGTTTCTGATAAGTGTTGTTTTTGTAACAGAAAGACACGAAGAGTTCGGGGGTTGTCTGACCCTTGATTATAATTTAAGGGTGTTTTTAAGGGTAGTGTAATACAATTCCCATTGTTTGTTAGTTGCTTTTGCTCATAACCCTCCTTAGTGGCATAGCTGTGTTATGCTTAATGGTTAAAAAACTGAAGCCTGCTTGAAGAACAGACAAGGGTTTCTTATTTCACCATCTGTCACTGCTGATATCTGCAGAGTGTAACTGCCATCAGCCGGCTTGTGAAAGACAATCACCTAATCAGATGCTTGTGTATTGTTTTAACTTATTTTTGCTTCAAAACTGCAAAATTTCAAATTTTCTATACCCACTGCCTTTCATGCCAGAAATATTTGGCTATGATCATCTAGTGTTTAGAAATGACAGATTTGTTGCCATTTTGTTCAAAACCTGAACAAAAAATCATGCTAAATCTCATGCAATTTCATGAGATGTCATGCTCAGAGTTGTGAATGACTCTCAGTTACTAAAACAACAAATCTTAGCTCAATATCCATAAAATTGACGGAGTTGGATGGACTCCAAAAGTGAATCAGTTGTGCACATACATGCAATCCATTATTTTCTGAAAGTTGGACAAAAATCTGTCTCATGGTTCACCAGATGTGTTGCTAACAGACAAACAGGATTAATGTCAACAGTCAGTGCTAAGGTTTTAGGCAACAATCTTGCAAAATGAGTAGTTTGTTGGAGTATGTGATGTGAATGAGTTTCAGATAGAACCACACCAAATTTCAGCTCAAAATCTGCAAAACTGATTGAATTATAACCAATTTAGTTGTCTTTACATTCAGTTGGCTGTGGCAGCCATCTTGAATTGGGCTTGCTCCAAGCATGAATCAGTTGTAGACAAACATCTAGTGATTACTTTCTAAACGTTTCATTCAAATCCATGCAGTGGTTTGTGGGATATTTTACAAACAGACAGAATAGTTTGCAACTGAATAGTTAAAGGTGACATTTTAAATTCATTTTTTTTGTGTAATCTGTTGCATTCAGAATATGTGTTTGGGATGAGTCTCATCCACTACCCAACCAAACTTTAGCTCATTATCTGTGAAACGAACGGAGTTGACGCCATTTTTGAGTTCTTAGCAGTCAGCTGGCTGGGGCGGCCATCTTGAATCTGTTTGACTTCAAGTGTTTATTCGTTGTAGATTCACATTCAAGGATTACTTTCTGTAAGTTTTGTTCAAGTCAGATCAGTGGTTCATGAGATGTTTTGGTCACAGACATAAACGTAATTTTCCACTTTTGCCTCTGGCAGAGGGTGAAACAAACGCCAACATGAGAAAAATAGATTTCTCTCACATGATTAAATAGCAGAATGTTACACCCCTCTCCCCCACCCTCCCATGTCCGAACATATAGCTACCACAATCATATTATATATTTTAGTGCCCCTATGATGGTAAAGCAGCTGTGCTAAAACGGATACCCTCAGTGATGCTCTGTTGCTAGGCAGTAACTATGCAGCAGTCTCTTTGTGTGTTTTCTCCCTTTTCCTCGCAATTTGAAGCATCACTTATCCCCCCTTCTCTTTCTGCAGCTTGTCATCATCATGTCTGAAGACTGTTATTTTTTTCCCCTGTTTTTATCTTTTCATAAGTTTGATTGCTACACCAGCTTTTTGTTTTACCTTCCTCCTTAATCTGTCTCCTGACTTTCTCTCTCTCTCTCTTTCTCTCTCTTTCTCTCTCTCGCTCTCTGTCTCACTTTAAACCTCCACCCACCACCGTGTGGTTCAACGAGTGCAGAAATGCGCAGCTGTAGCCGAGTGGTCCGTTGGACTTCTCGTGTCTCCGGTGCAGACCGATCATTGGATGGTCAGTCATCTGAGAGAGGTCGAAACACACTCCGGGGAATGAAACCGACTGACTCTTGGTCTTTTCTTGTCGTTTGTACTTTCAGATAATGGATTCACGCCTCTGATGGCACTCTGTTCTGTTCATTTATTCCCAAATGAACAAGATATTCGAAACAGCGCAAACCACAAAAATGAGAGGGACTGATCTGATTAGTTGCATGAATTTCTCTCTTTCACGGATTTATGACTTTTGTTTTTTGGTTTTTTTTCCCGTACGTTACCCATTGCGGACGCTCATTAAGGGTGTGTTTGATGGAGTGTGGGTCTGGGGAGAGACACTGTAGGTACACACTAATTGGCTTCTGAACAAGGGACATTATTAAATCTTTGGAATAAAAAAAATGAAACCTGTCGTACTCTGTAAACCCACCTGAAACATTTCATGAACACCTAATACTCCTGAGTTGCATCTGTTCTGAATGTGGCATGTGACACATGAACGCTGACGTTGCTCAGTTAGTCATACGTCTGTGTTGACTAGCACAGAGTTCCAGACATGGAAGCTTGTTTCGTGCTCAGTCAGATAGTTTCACGTCAGTATATATAAACTTGTCACAGTCTCAAAAGGAGGAAGTTTATCTTTTTTTCTTTTTTAAAGGCATGCTTTGTTGTCCTTGGATTACACAATAGGAACTTGTTTCCCCCTGCTCTCTGTCATCGATACTGAAACCATGAATGAGCTGTGTGCCTCGGTCATGTGGTGACTGGGTGGCTCTGGGTAATCCCGGAGCGTTCCATGCTGCACATGTCACTGTGGCTGAAGTTTGGAGCCCCTGAGGAGAGAAGGGGGGATTGCAAACGATAAACAAATGTCTGTAGCGATACAATACCTGTTTATGTGATTCTCGACAATGAGAGGCTGTGGTTAAGAGGCACAGTTGGGATCAGTAAGCCACACACACAGAAAACGCACCTGCTGTAGCCACCACGCCCTTGTCTAGCTGCTTCTCTTGGCAAAGACAGCTGAGAAGCATATGCTGCCACAAAAACCTACGCTTCTGCTCTAGTTTTCTCTAAACCGTCTTACTTTCTGGCGGCTGAAGATTAATGATGCCAGGAAGGTCATCGGGTGTTCCTCCTTCTGGGTCAGCACCCCATTTACTCTTGTCACGTGTCATCCCATGCATCGAAATGGTGTAAGAAAGCAGCGAAGGCTCTGATAATACTGTTTAAAAGCAGTGGAATTGTCCATGAGGGGGTCTGGCAATCGCTCATCCATTTATCACTGCTTGTCAAAGGTTTTCGAGTTTCCAGGTTTTACATTTGCTGCCGCGTCATTCTTTGAACCTCTTGCTTTGCGAGGTGTATTTGTCATAACTTGTTTCTACGGTTGAAACTGGGAGGAGGAAGGAGCTCAAAGTGTGTTGCATGTTAAGTACTATCTGAACTGACTGCGCTCTGAAAACACATGAGATTTTTTTGTGGGGGGAAATGTCAGCATCAAACATAATTGTAGATAGGTAACAATAAAAAAGCAGAGTACTTGCTTGTGTAGTGCACTGAATAAGTGGTGAAACAAATTCTTTAATTCTTGATATTTGTAGGCCAAATGGCTCCAAGAATACACGCGTGCTTCATAATGATATGAATTTTAAGGCAGGAAAGAATAAAACACTACTTTTATCACTGTTTAAAAAATACTTATTCTGCAACTTCTTCCATTTAGTTCAGAGTTACTTTTATTTTAATGCAATGCTATTTTGTGCAGTTCCCGAATTAGCTGCTAAATATTTGTGAGTTTGATCCAATTGTTATCTTAAGTTTACTCCTTCACATTATAATTATCAATATTTTGTTTATTTTTCCTCTACAGTGGAGTTTGGTGTGTGACTCGGCGTGGATAGTCCATATTGCAAAGTTCTCCCTACTGGTGGGATCGATCTTTGGGTACCTGGTGTTTGGAATACTTGCAGACTGGTAAGACTTTTGCACCAAGCTCCTTTCAGGCAAATGTGTAAAACGATTATACATTCATCTGTATTTGTGTGTATTTCCTCCTAGGTTTGGTCGCCACCCGGTGCTGATCATATCGGTGCTGTTCATGTTGATGTTTGGTCTGACCGTGGCCTTCTCTGTCAACGTGCCCATGTTCAGCACGCTGCGGTTCTTTGAGGGCTTCTGCCTGGCAGGCATCATCCTGTCGCTTTACGTTCTGAGTAAGTCGATTGGTAACTTGACTGTAATTCCTTGGTGAAAATCGTGAACTCAAATAATACTGGAGGAATTGCATTGTCTGCAAAAACCCAGTGTGAGTGCTGAGTGACGTTGCTGAAATGTGCGGAAGGCTAAGTTTTTAACTGACTTGTTAACATTAAAAAGAAGCAGAACAGAAACTAAAAAGCATCAAACCAGAAGCTAAAAGCTAAATCTCCAATGCATGCAGGCGGATGCTAAAATTAGAAAAAACCTAAGCCAAATTTAACAAACCGTGGCTAAAACCTAAAATGAGCAAAGTTGCAGCTAAAATATTGAATTCGCAAAGCCGTAACTAAAAATGGCAAAATCACCAGCAAATGCTAAAACGAACATGGCGGTAGCTGAAAGCTAAAATGAAGAGAACTCTGGGTAAAAGGGGCATACGGCGACAAAAATAGAGCAAGAATGCTGAAGTAGGTTTCAGAGAACGGGGTCTGTGAAGATGCATGGAAGAAGCTATAAACAGGGAAACAGCAGTGTGAATGCTGACTCAGCATTTTACGCAATAAAAATAAAGGAAGCATCAAAAATTAGGGCTATCCATTTGTAATAACTGCTAATGGGCAAACTGACATTTTATTCTTTGCTCTTGTTTGTCAGCCACTGATGGTTGGTTATTCGATGTGTGCAATGCATTCTGGGATAAAGACTTAAAAAGGAAGAGAGGAAGGAAAGAAGCGAGTGTGCTGCACGTTGTAATAGAAGTCTATCACAAAATGTAGCGCTCCACATCTGATCTAATTAATAATTTAGTATTTGCACGAAGCAACATGAAACTGTCATAAATCCAACCAATCCCACGCCACCGGGCTCACCGCCTCACGTCGGCCATGAGCAGCTAATGGAAGGAAGCAGAGAAGACTTGTCTCTGCTGGCACACTGTAGACCTGGCTCTGCTTTTATCTCACTTCTATTTTCATTTTCCACACACGCATTTTTTTTTTTTGTAGGAGATTCTGGGACTTTGTGTACACGCCTTTTGAGATTTCCTGAAAAACAGATACCCCAGGGGGCACAACAGAAATGCAGTTAAACCAGAAAAGAAAAGGGGGATGTTAGGAAGGCGGTGTGCCTGTTAGTGTGTTAAAACTGGTTTGTTTAGAATTTGGAGCAGCTCTTGTTACAAGTTCAATGTTTGCAGAAGATGTGCCATTCCCACATAATGTAAGCATGATATTGATGCATTTTCAGGAAAATATAATCCAAAAAGTCAAATATGTGCATATACGTAAAAAAAAATACTTCATAAATGTTTTTTTATATTGTCTTCTCTTAATTTTCCTTATCCTTCCACTGTTGGGGCTCTCAGTAACAGCTCGACACGCCTAATCTAAAAGCTATTTCACCCTAATTCCCGTCTCTTGCTGAGAGTAAAATTCAGCTAAGAGAGAAGTAATTGTGTTTCGTTGACCTCCTAACACTTAATAAACTGAATGCCCGTGTTGTTATGTATTCTCATTACTGAGCTCCTGCCTGCCTGCTTACCCTTAAATTGAACTCTCATGTGTGGTTAAAAAAAAAAATTTTTTTTTGAGGGGATCCACCCACACGTGTTTCTTACTGGGATGTTCATCCACATTGGTACTAAATCAATAACCTAACAGCGACAGAAAGGAGGCAGGTTTAGGAGATGAAGCGATGACTTAACTGCAGCATTTGCCACACAAGAGTGTGTGGTAACAGAAGTGTTTGTTTAGAGCTGTTTGGCTGTGTTTATGTGACTTTCTCTCCGGGCAGAAACAGGTTTAAATGATTTGTTCTGTGGCACTGTTGAGCTAAACTGGGTGGCGAGGAAGGGACTTGTTGATAGCGACCCTGTGCAGAGGATGAACGGTATGGTCCCCAGCGTTTTTGGATCTTTAAAAGCCTCTCTGGCAGGGAGATGATGAAGGAAGGGGGCCCTCTGTGTCCTTGTCACTCTAATTTACTCCTCACTGTATACCTTGAAAAGCTTTCCCACTCCACCTAAAATAGAACGACTGTTAGCTGGGCTCTCAGGACAAAGGAGCGAGGGTCAGGCAGATGGAGGTGAAGGAGGTGGAGCTGAACTGTATAGCATGGAGGGGGTGGCAAAGTGATTTTGACATCTGGAGCTTTTGTTTTCGCGTCAGACTACAGTTCACGGCTGAATAAATGAGCCGTTAGCAACCCAGGAGGGGGAATAGTTTGGATGATAATTTTGCGGCTTAAGCATCTCAACACGTCTGCTGTTTTTATCAGAAGAGGTGGAGTCAAACAGAATAAAATAAAAGGCCCTGCATTTCTTGAAGCGATGTATATTCTGTTATCTTTTCATGACAGATGAAGATTTTTTTATGTTGAGAAATGACGGTTAAAGCTGAAAAACATATATTTTCAATCTCATGTAATATTGCAAGGCGTCACCTTCAGAGTATGTGCTGTGAACGACTCATCATATTTCAGCCAAATACCTGTTAAATTGACTGAGCTATGATCATTTCTGTGTTGGATAATAGAGATTAGCTATGGCAGCCATCCTAAATAAGACTGAATTCAAAAGTTAATAAGTTGTAAATGTACAACAAATAGGTATTTTCTGAAAAATGTCAAACAGGGTTGAATGCAAAAGTTAATATTAAAGTTTTAAACAAAGAAGTAGTACTTGGAGTCTGTAAGAAAAGACTCTCAGCTACCATCTCATCAATTGTTGACTGAGTTGTATCCCTTTTTTGTTGTTTTTTTAAGATCAGTTCATGCATGTCAAGTTGTACGGATTGTCTGTAATTTACCTGGATTTGCTTAATATGGATTTTTAGGGAAGATTACTAGCCTGGTAAAAACCAGACCCTTGTCCTTCACTTTGCTTCGGATGAGGGTCTGGACTCTCTGTATAGAGAAGCGATTCTTGCTGGAGGCGTGGCCTCTGCTGAAGTTTAAAATGATTGGAC
>JARVGW010000815.1:8251397-8270824 GCA_031762495.1 Anablepsoides rubrolineatus
TAAAATAAACTACAAGCAGACACTGTGCAGAAAATCGACGTTCTGTTCTCTGATTGGCCCGGACGAAATGCTCCCGAAGAAATCCTTGTCTATGAGAGAAATCCCAGACCTAGCAGTGAAGGGAAACTAGAATTGAGCGGAACTGCGTAGGAAGGCAAGGGCCAGGCTAGAAGATTACGGATTTTGAGGTTCATTATACAGGTAAACATCCAAAGGGGTTGACATGTTTGTCAGTTGGCTGTGGTGGCCATCTTAAATCAGGTGTAGAGACACTTCCATTAATTATTATTCTTTTGAAGTTTTTATTTTCAATAAATTTTACGTAGCTTATGAGATATTTTGCTAACAGAGTTGACTCAAATTTTGTCTTTAATTATTTATATAATATACCCTTATATAATTATTTTATTATTAACTTACGGTCTTATTGTGGCAGAGTTCAGCTCGAGCAAAGGCTTCTTAAGAGTGGCTGAGCAATCCAATCAATAGAAAGGAAATGCATTTTTCTAATGATTTGTAGCAGGACAATATTTCAAGTTACATTTATGAGTCAGGAGATAAATTACTGTCTTTTAGATGTTTCTCCTCTATAACTTCTCGTCTTAACTTCCATATATCTTCCACTGCTTTTAAATCGGTTTCATATTGTTGTCATTTTTAATAAAGAAATTTTATTCAATCTGATTCATGTTCTGCTTTATAACTGAACAATACTTCTGCAAAAAGTATCCAAATAAATAAATTGCCTGTAGATTTATGGCCACATGTGTTCAATATTTTATAAAACAGTTTAGAACTAGTTAAGTATGCAGAAAGCATTAGCAATAAGACTGTGAAGACTGATTAGAATACATTTGTTGTTTTCTTTGCATCAACAGACACTTTATTTTTCAGTATTTTTCTGCCGCAGGCTGTAATTATTGTTATTCGACTACCAGTTCCTCATTCATAAGTAAGAAGAAGCTGTGATATGTTGATGCCTTTTAATGGGTTCCCTGTACGAAGTATTCATAAAATGCTAAACAAATTTCCCCATAACCCTGCTTCACTGTTTTGGATAAACAATACAACTCTCTATGATTTATATTTTTGTGCAGCCATGATGACTCTCGCTGATGTGTGTCAGAAAAAGTTTTGGTTTGCAGCCGCCCATACGTCCAACCATGCGTGGCCTTTGTGCTTTTATCATATATTTACCCTGCAGGCTTTGTGTATTGACAAAACTACACTCGAGTTGATCCCAAGAACTCAGGACGCATGTTTTCCTATGGCTTTTTGGAGACGACCAGATGTCCTTGCATTCACAACGCAAAAGTGGGGAACCTTCGGCAAACTTCGGCAAATGCAAGGCCTTGCTGTAGTTTTGCTCATTTGTCAGTCACGTGACATGTAATGTTGCAAACCACATGACCTATTTTTGTGGCTTGCTTTGTTTGCTTCTGCTTACAAAGGAAAGCTGAAGCCAAATCCCTGCTTCAGCTGTGTTTGCACTGGAGACATTAAGGTAATCCCCGTCTTTCTTGCCAATCCATGTTCAATTAGGTCTAACTTTGAACATCATGAAGGCCGAGCACTGTTGTGCATGCCGCAATTGATGTTTTTTATGTTATTGTTGGATGCGGTCAATAGTTTTGTACAAAATTATGCACTTAACTAAAAAAGAGGGTGGATGTTTTCTTAGAAGCATCGATCAAGCATTTGAGTTCTGAGGGTATGGATGAGCCCCCATTAAGGCTGTGGAGCAATTAGTGCCCAATCATTATCTGCCCCACCAGGATGACCTGACATTGACAAACCAAGACTGGGTCATGATATCTCTTAAAAATAAATGGTGAAAAAGAGATGTCAACATGTTGGTTTGAGACTAGAAGAGAGCATTTTTCTAAAGGAACAAACAGTACTCTTCAATCATTGATTCCAGGATTGTTGACGACTTTCTCTCTCTGCACAAGCATAATGTGGCTATGTCAAAAGTAGGAAATTTCCATAAATATCAAAACAAGTTTTGCTTATCTGATACAGAGGTAAGGATGCCTTCCTAGGAAGGTGCTTCAGGTGTAGCCAACTGGAAGGAGACCCCAAGGAAGACCCACGACACATTGGAGAGACTATGTCTCTTGACTGGCCTGGGAACGCCTTGGAATCTTCCCAGAAGAGCTGGAAGAGGTGCCTGGGGAAACAGAGGTCTGGGCTTCTCTGGTCAAGCTGCTGCCCCTTTGACCTAGCTTTAGATAAAGTGGAAGATAATGGAGGAATGGATGATATAGAGGTTCACCACAGTCAGAATCATCAGATCATAATGTTTAAGTTTGATTCTGGGAAGTCATGGATTAGACTCAATGTGAGTGAACAGTCTGCAAATTATTTAGATGCCCAAACCCACCTGTTTCAATCACATTTTACTCATTTTTTTCTATGCATTCACTGCATAAAGATGATTATGTGTAGCTGTGGAAGAGTGGTTAGAGGAGTCATCTTGGAACCAGTAGGTTGCTAGTTCGATCCCCTGTTACAGCTGTCTCAGTTGTGTCCATGGGCAAGACACTTCACCCCCAATGCCTCCGATGTGTGTCCCATCAGTGTATGAATGTGATTAGCAATGATTAGTCTTTATAGATTGATTTGTTTATGCTATCTATGTAGTGAGATCTAATAGTTTTTTTTTCCAGTTATCAAAGCGGTTCATATGAACTCCCTATACAATTTACTAGACATAACTCAATTTCTGTACTACGTCTTGCAAGTGTGCAACAGAATTAACTAATAAAGGTTTTAAGAGGCTAGTTGTGTTTCTAAAAAACTGTGAATACTTAACTAATGCCAACTTTCATATCCAAGTGTTTTTCCTACCGCTACCCCTCAATCCCTCATTTTAAGTCACACAGTACCACAACAAACGCCTTCAGGAACATAATATGCCATCAGTTGGCGTTGATTCTTTTTACAGAAACAGAAAGTTGAATGCAATGTCAAGAGTTCAACATATTTTGGGTAAAGCCAGGTATTAAATGTTTAGCAGACTTCAACTTACATCAACCAGAATACCATGCATAGTGCATCGTAGTACACCAAACAACGTAATAGTTGTGACAGTAATCACAATGACAAATAATGATAACAATTCATTACAACAAGGGTAGGAAAGCTCTAACGTGTTGGCAAGATTACACAAAACATAAGGGTAGGGCTACAAAGCAGGGCAAAGGGTTGAAATGCGATTTGCACCAGTTTTGCCTCGTCACGCATAAACCAAGCGTGTGACCTGCTTTTACATAACATACTGTCCATCATCCTGAGTTCCAACATGTTGACTCCTAAGTTTCACAGCAGAGCAGCAATGCTGACAGCCATGGACAGTCATGTGATGCAGAGCTTCTATTTATACCAAAGGGCCCCCATCAGTCCAAGTCAGTCTTTTCATAATCACGGCACAAAGCTCAAAGCGCCTATAAGTCAGCATCACTGTGCTGACCTCTAATGCAATTTTACAGTAAACAACCCCACCCCTTGCCCCATCCTCACCTTCACCCCATCCAACCCAACGTGCAAAAGGCGCACTACACTTCAGCTAGCTGAGTCATGCTAGCTGGCTGCACGACGAGGTGTTTGTGTGAAATAATTTGGGATCAGTTTGAGACGCAGGGATTGTGCTCCGTGGCGGACGTCCAGTTACCCCTGTGGGTGAAAGCAAAGCTTTTCTCACACCAGTAATGTTTTTCATTGTACATTGACAATCCCCATGTTTTTAGCTTTACAAGTGCTTTTTAAATGGGAACTGTTGAATTTGACTTGTGGCAGAACGAGAACTGAACTCATCGTAAGAGCGCTCCCTTCTTCAT
The DNA here is from genome assembly GCA_031762495.1 of Anablepsoides rubrolineatus. Classification (NCBI taxonomy): domain Eukaryota; kingdom Metazoa; phylum Chordata; class Actinopteri; order Cyprinodontiformes; family Rivulidae; genus Anablepsoides; species Anablepsoides rubrolineatus. The sequence goes on from JARVGW010000815.1 coordinate 8,255,237, forward strand.
TGGTATTAGCGTTAACATGCCTCTACAAGTCATGGGTGTGTGTGACATAAGCCTCACTAGGGGAAATGAAGAGGATAAATGCACAAAAACAGTCAGAAAATTCAAGGAAACGCAGCATGACAAATTACAAATTCCCTGGAGTCTGCTGTAGTCTTGTGTTGTATGTTGTAAAGAGCTTTATGACTGCTTTGTTTGTCACTTGAGAAAAAGGGTGACGTCATTAGGAATTGTAAAAACACATGCATTTGAAATGGGAAAGGAAAGATCCGGTTGAGTCTAACTATTCTCAGCAGCATAAGTCTAACAGCTAATTGCACAACCTGTGGTTTTTTAGAGGAAGGGTCACAAGCTTGTATTTTTCTTTGGGAATCATGACTGGTAAAACAAGTCACTTCTGGTAATCTGTTAATATTTGTTAAAACAGAAGAGTAAGGTCGTAAATACTGTCACGTGTGCTGGCAGTAACCCTTAGCCAGCCTGTCCCAGTTGGCTCCCTGAGATGTACAGACATATTTGAACTCGAGGTGTAAAATAAAGAACTTAAAGCGGCTCACACAGGGTTGAATCACCCAAGACACCATATATGAGTAGAGTCTGATCCCAGCTTAACGAGATAAATATTAAAAAGTATTTAACAGTTTGCCTCTATTAACACCGAGTCATTATAATACAGCTTGAAGGGATTTCCTTCTTTTAAATAAATGGGTTCAACATTTTAGGTTTCATATTAAATAATCAAATTTTGTACACAAGAGAGACGTCTCAGCTTGGCAGCATAAAATATCCACATTGATTAGGTCTCAAGGAGCAAAGTTACTCCTAAATAACAGTGGCTATGTAATTTAATTTAATGCCATCAGTGTAATCAGAAGCTGCTTTAAATAGATTAAAAATAAACCTATTTTGTTAGCAAGCACAACCAAATGCCAATACTCTTATGTCCTCTAGCGCTGAAGAGGCCTTGATTTCCATAACAATTATGTACTGTGGTTTTATATCAAGTTCATGGTAAATTCAAAGGTCCTTCCATTTTTTTCTGTTGGTCTTTTGTTTATGCTTTTTATCGCATTAATTTATAAAATATGTTTTGAATAGAAAAGGAATACGTTTTGGTAGTGAAAGCAAAACTGGTTGATGCCATTGGCAAGTTTAGTTATGTAAGTTGAAATAATTGGTACACAAATGTTGCTGCTGACACGCCCAACAACTCGAGTTGAGTGAAAAGTGTTTGCTATCACTCCTTTTGTACATTTACTTTATTACAGTGGCAATTATTTACACAGGTGGAACTGTAAGACTGCACTTTACTGTAGTCTCAGAAATGGAGGGGGTGTGAAATAATTGACAGTAGAGCACTTGTGCCTGGACTGTAGAACTTTGAACAAAAATGTTGGTTGCTGTTGTTTCTGTTGAGGGATTTATGACATTTTTATCTCTTCACTGTGAATTAAAATCTTGCTGGTAACAAAAGCAGAAAAGCTGGGCATATTAAACTGTCAAAATGATTGTGGAGAATTCCTATAAATGCAAATTCTACTGCAGACTAATAGAGAGATAGCAGACAGGAAATACCCTAAAAGCATGCTGTGCTAGGAAGAAATGTTTGAGTGTGCATAAATTACATTCAACCCAATACAGAGTTTTTACAGTAGTCTTAAACTGTGTACAGAGCAAATTACCTAAAGCAAGTTTAATCAAATTTCCACTTTTTTAGAAGTTACGTTTAATCTGCTACTAAAGCGGGAAACACAATATAGAGTTATGTATGACAACTAATGGTTCAATGATGATCATGACCAGTTGTGTGCAGATTTACAACATTTCTTGTCAGGGTGAGATATCCCAAAATAAAAAAAATGCACTCCTACAAACATGACCTTCAATAAAAAGTCATAAAATTCAATACTAAACAATTTTAACTCATCTTTTTTTACATCTGCCTTGAGCTAACTGCTCATATATTCCTCCTTTTTTGTGAATAACACTGTAAAGCACATCGCACAGATATATCCTGGTACAGTGAAGTATAAAGTGTATCTTTCTGTAAAGTATCTGTGTATTGTTAATACTAAAGAGACACAAACAGCCGGCAACAAATTCCTTGTGTGTGTCGACAAACTTGGGCCAATAAACATGAATCTGATTCCTTTTTTCCCCTTCACTGCAGAGTGTTCACACATGATGATATAGTAATGTGCACATCCTGCTGCTGCCTGTCCTGTATTTTTCTTTCTTTTTTTTTTATTTTCAGGTTAGCTGCCAGGTCAGCCTTTCTTTCCTCTCTGCTGACCGTAATGAGGAGCTTTCTGTCAGAGGTACTGTTTTACCTCAGGCAGTAATCTCACTAAACACAAGTGAGATGGTGCAGAAAAATACAACTCTGTAAAGGTTTTTCTTTTTCTTGTGAAAGTCAAATTCTGAAAAACTCTAACTCTTGTTGTTGGGGTTTGTTTCTGAATATTGTCTAATCTGAGTTGCGTCTGAGCTAAATGACTCTGTATCCTCACTGTCACAGAAATTCCATTTATAAATGGAAAGAGCACAATCTCCAGAGGCTTAAGGGGATGTAGTGTGTAGAAGTTGCACAGACTTTTCACAGTTAAAAGTATTTTCATTAATTCTGTCCTCCTTTCTTTCTTTCTCATAATCTGCATCAGCAGTCTTTTGATAAATGGATTTTATTTTATTCTTAGCAGTGTTAAAGTTCCCTCTTGTGCAAAGGCTGACATTTTACGTTACTCAGCCTGCACCCCCTGCTAAAGCATTACTTCACCCAGGAGGAAAAACCTTGCACCCCTGGGATAAAGTGATGCACTATCATGGTACGACCTCAACATATCTTACACCACAAATCCCTGACTGAAGTCTACTGATTGGCCAAATCAGCTTTGTAGTAACCTTTGCTCTATCTTTTGATGAGTGAGGGGAAAAAAATAGTGCTGTTTCAGTTCTTCAGTTGTAAGATTATGAAATACATTCTGTTAGGACAATCAGCTGTTTATCAGCCACCCAATCCCCACAAGGCACCTTCATGAGTTGCTTGTTTTTCTGCTGATTGTTTTTTTTTTTTTCTTGGTGTGTGTGTGGGTGTGTGTGTGTGGGAGGAGGGGAACTCCAGCGGTGAAGGCTAGAGATGGTTGGGGCACACAACTACAGTCACAAACAACGTTATCAAGAAAAAAACAACCCTCACGCCCCTGGTTGTGTTGCTCTGGTCTGGCTTGAGAATTTCTTCACACACAGATCAAAGAAAAGGCACGTGGCAAGTCGCAGGGGTTAGTTAGAATTTAGTGCAACTGTAGATAAGAGCCTAATCAATGAGTTTGGCCTTATTTACAGTCAATGGCCTGTTTTTGCGTTTGGCAGGAGGTGGAATGGTCGATATCTCAGATTGTTGGTGTGCTAATACAGTCACCCTATATTTAAAAAAGAGTAAAGAGTACCGAATGTTCTTTGGAAGTTATTTGGCAAACTAACCGTGATTAAACTTTAGTTTGTCCTTGCACATTTGGACCTAGAATCTCAGTTGTCTAAGATAATCTCACTGCACAAACTCTAAAACAAATGATAGGCATGACTTAAATTGACCTGACAAAGGCCTTTGACCTTGTCAGTGTGTGTTTTCATGCTCCATCGGTGCGTTGGCACTCTGCCAGGGTCTCTCAGGTGATAATGTCCTACTGGAGCTTGAAGGAAAACCTTGAGAGCAATGTTTCCATACTCCAATACATTCCTGGTTAACTGGATTAAATAGTACCGTAGAATCACCTAAATGGTGTTTGATTTCTTCTGTGCTGCCTCAAAGCTTCTCAGGAGCATCTACTAAAAACACTGTTCAATGTGCAGTACTGCCAGGCAAAGACTAAGGTTCACCGGATCCTAATCAGAGAATTACTGCTTGCTGACAGTGCAGCACTGGTCTGCCTTTCATTAGTCGGACTTAAAGAACACATCGGCAGTTTTACACATGTCTGAATCAATGTGTGACCTTAGGTTTAAAAGGTTTAGTAAGCTGAGAATAAAGTGAGTTGTGGCCTGAAACTCGTAAAACGAATGAAGCAAACAGACCCTTTTTTTTTGTTTGAGGTATGTTATAAACTTCAAGTTAATAAAGATATGAACCAGGTTGTGGCAAATTGCAGCTACTAAAACTGCATAAAAGTGTCCTTGTTTTGAACAATGTGAGTCACATGCTGTGACCTTCACAGGCTCTGTTCTCAGTTCAGTTATACACCAACGTGAGTTGTGGGTTAAGAGATCAGTATCTCTCCACAACCTCCAAACTAGTAAAAATGTTGCAACTTTCTAGACATAGCCAAAAAATAACAAATTAACAGTATTTGGTGGGCAGGTGTTAAGATGTGTTTAGCTTTTGAGCAACATCACAAATGTGTGCTAACCTCATTTACAAAGGCACCTTTTTTGTGAGTGTTTTTTAGAACTGCTTTTGCTTTGAAGGAACCTTCCGAATTGTTTGTTCTTGCCAAGAGATGAATACCACCAACACATGCTTTGATTTAAAATGTAGTAAGTTATATATCTGTTTAACCTTTGTGAAAGGGAAAGATTTCATATTTGCACGAAAAAATAATCTGCTAATATCATCAGTTCTGATGCACAGCTGTGCTGATCTCATTAATGCTTCCCTCCACTGTGGCTTTTTCTGTAACGGTTATTGGGTACATCTCAGAAGCTTGCTATGTAGAAAGACCCACCCCTCAGGCATTTTTATTAGATTGTTTCTCCAGATGGAGGAACCATAATCACAAACTGACTTTAATCCTTTCATCACTAAATAAATCAAAATGCTTTAAAGTAAATGAACAGTTTACCCCCAAATACAGGGTTATAGTTGCCAACAAAAGAATGGCATGTAAGGTTTTACCTGCAAGAAAGCCTGCAGGTCCAGTCCTGATTATAAATGTCATTGTTATTAATAATAAGATATAAATGTGCCATAAATTATTCTTCCAGAGTCCTTTGCAGACTAAGTAGGTGGGACTTGTTTGATAAGTCATGGCATGGGGCCATGTAGCTCTCATGTGACCAGTGAAATGTTACGTCAACCCTTTCATACAAAGAGTGGCTCTGAGTGCCTTTGGTGGTATACTAACCTCCTTCACTTATAAAACAATGGGCCTGCTTGAGTGTTCTGTGTTGGACAGACATCTACTAGCTTGCAGTGGAGAGTGAGGCTCATATTTCTGTATCAGCAAAGTCAGCAAACCAACCAAAGCTTCTTTGGGGGATTATCATCGGTGCTAATTGGCTATTGGCCTCATCGTTGATCATGTCTTTTTCTGTGTTCGCTCTCATCCGTATTTCTATAGAGAATGAATTTAAATGGGACAGTATTATCTGCTTATATTTCCTTTTAGGTTTTCCTCTTTGGATGCTGCTCTTGGTTTTGTCAGCACAGGTGCGTTATGGTCTATTGCCTCAAACTGGTTACTGTTAGATTTATCTTAATGGGACAGAGGCAGCAGAGCGTTTGCTGATCTAGTGGTTTATCTGAGGATTAGGGTCAACGGGGGTAAGGAGCTCAGAGCTGCTCCTCATGTATGTGTTCAGTCTAATTCAGTTGCTAGAAGACAAATGAATGGAATTGGGTGTTTTGGTGATGAGGGGGTAGCAGGCTGTTTCTCATATTTTTTGGAGATATGTTGAATCATGTGACTTTGAAGGGATTCGTTTTTAAAACTCTGACACCTCTTTGTTGGTTCAGGTGTTAAGACTTTTTTTCCCCCACCATGTATCCCAATTGTCACAATGGTGTCCATGATAAAATGATTTGTACTGTCGGATGTCTGTGTCTTTGTGTTTGTAAAGACCCTTCCTGGCTCAGTTGCCAGTTCTCACAGCCACTGAACTTGGACTTTTCTCCCAGTGGCACACAAAACTGGGAAGCCTTGAGGTTAGTTGGTCCAAACCCAGCAGGCCGTGAACTCCGTCGCCTTTCTCTCCACGCACTGGGTTCGTCATTCCAGCTGTGATAGCGTCTTTGAACAGAGAGCATTATTCATGGTCTCGAATGGGGGAGGGAGGGTGGCAAATCCTAATTGAAATTCCAGTCTTTCCTTACTGGAATGAAATGGGACTGACAACGCCCCACTGTATTATCCCAAGCTCTGTCACCTTGAAAGCCCCATCTGAGGACTGTTTCTAAGCAGCGGAGGAGACCCATTGAAGGGAAAACGTGGGATGTATCACCAAAAAGGATGAATGAAGCAGGAAGAGAAATAGCGAGGACAGCAGTGTTACAGTAACTCTCATTTTCTTGGATATAATGCGATCGGGCCTTCTGTACCGCAGTAAATAAAGAGCTGGACTGTCTGGGAGTTGGTGGCTGTCAGTGTGGTGCGCATGCTAATGACTGGGTGAATGAATCAGTGCCATTCTGATAGCAGAGAAACGAGTACAAGGAACCCCTTTCTGGTTGTCTCCCCCTCACAAAAGTTTACTGTTTATCATTCGTCTACTATCCTGAACTGATGATTTGACATACTTATTTTATGAAATAATATAGTTGTATTGTAATATATTATCTAAAACTCTAACCACTGTAAACAAAGAAAAAAAAAATCTCCACAAAAATGAATATTTCTATTGTGAGTAGCTTCATATTTAACTATGTCACAAGTGTCATGATATGGCAGAAAATGATTGTCATATATTCTGAAGTTGTTGCAACAGAAAAAAACAATGAAAAGAACTGTGTGTATACCAAAACTAATAGGAGCCCTGTCCTTACCTGTCTGCCTCACCTTTTCTGGTGAGTTCAGTCTTGTTGGTTGATGAATCAAGTTTGTTCTCTTTATGTAGAACAATAAGGTACTGCATGTCCAGTCCTTATACCTCAAACCCACAAAATCGCTGATTATTCTAACATGGGTGTATTTATATCGATGTCAGTAATATTGAGATGTCATTTATTAATTTGAGGTGATGGTTTTGACCTATGTCCATTACATTAACTTCTCATAAAATATGTACTGTATATCTTACATAATTGTCAGAATGCAATTTTCTCATATTTTTTTGGGAAGACGTTTGAACATAGGAAAGTGGTTTGCTTGACTTATTGAGCTAGGTTTATAGTTGAAGTGCGGGGCCTCGCGCCGACAGTGATGCAATCGCGCTGTCCTCGCCCCCTGCGTGTTAGCCCCGAACAGTGTCCCGGCATGCGGTCGTGCACCTCCGAATTTTTGTAACTCTGCAAAGGCTGCGCATGCTGCATACCATTCAGTCTGTCAAGCTTTTGCTCTTTTACCACTTATAAAGTGTACTGCCATGTGCCCTTTTGGAGAACACTACAACAACATAATCGTCAAGTATAAACACATACAGCGCACGCGCCGTGCGCGAGTATCCAAACTGCGACTGTAACTCAGCCTTTAAGAATGCTCTTATCTATGTGTTTCCAATAAATTGTAATTGAATTTCTCTCTTTTTGCCTGGTTTTCTTTCTGTTTGCCAGGGATTGAGCTGTGCCTGCCTGATTGGCGGTTCACCATGACCATGGTGGCCAGTTTCGTGGTTTTGGGAGGTCAGCTCCTGATGCCCGGGGTAGCCTACCTCTGCCGTGACTGGCAGGTTCTTCAAGTTGTCATCATCTGTCCCCTGTTGCTTATGCTGTCCTACATTTGGTAAGGAACTGAAAAGTTAGCAATGCGCTCAAATCTGGTTCACAGCTTTGTGTTTTTCATTTCTGATTAATTTTTAAAGGTGCATAGAGCTGATTTGTTAGTGGATTCATCCATTTATTAATGAGAGAGGGAAGAAGGGGAAATGATGGATCATTTGGGCATTTGTTTAAAAAAACATTGCAGATGTTTGAAAGGGTTTATGTATTTGACACCATATCTTTGGAAGTAACTACCAGATAAAGCTACAAACTAGATGATAATATTGTAGTAAAAAAAGCAATTATAAAAAATCTAGTGAAGTGAAAATGTAAACTATTGTAGGATAAAATACACTAAGGAAGTACACAAAAAATCACAACTATGCTTAAGTGGCAACTTTCATTAATAGTAAATAAGAGCATTTACAAGTACTGGCTTTAACTACTTACAATTTAAAGTGTCTTCATTAACTCATTTACACACATTCATCCAGCATTCATATGTAAAATCTCCTTCATAGAAGGTCAGACACAACTCTTTGATTCGCAGACATTCTCATTCCCTTGTTTAGATGGAATCTGACAGATTATGCAAGAGAAAAGTCCATACTTTCCTCTCCCATGGTTTGACCTACTGTAATTAGCTGCGGCCCTTTCTCATTTTCTTCAGTGTCTGAGTGTAATGAATAGGAGAAAACTGAATGAAAGTCCTTGATCTGCAGCAAAGACCTGTTCTCTGTCTGTCCATATTTCAACAGCCTGTGTGATTCCCCTCCAGTTTCCTCTCGTTTAACAAAGTGCAGGCTGCCTGTTAGCTGGAAATGAAATTTGATGGCTTGATGTTAGTTTGTTGTAGAAAATCTGTAACTCTAAAAACACTTGCTTTAGATTCTGATTTGACATTCGGCAGTGATGTTAAAGTGAACGATCACACTTGCCTCGTGTTAACAAGGTTACTGCTTCTCAAAAGTTCAACAGCTATTTCCTTAATGCTCTCTTTAATCACACACACACACTCACACACACACAGTGCACCATTGCTCTCTGTCATTGTCTCAGGCATGTTTTAATTGAAGCAATAAGCAATAAAAAAGTGACCAATGGTTAATGAATTACTGTCACTTTACCGGGTCATTGAAGTTGTTACAAGCTTGTTTTTTTATTATTGTTTATTTTGTTAGGAGGCAGAAGTCCTGAAAAAGCCCAAAAAAGTGAAGCATTTACCATTAATGCTAATATAATTATTTTAGTCCTATCAGAATAGGGAGCACAGGTCATTTCCTCAGCAGAAGTGAAACTTTAGCCACAAGGGAAAGTAGTGGTTTATGTTACAGTTTTATTGTAGCACTGATTATAAAAGCTCAGCACTTGGGTCAGTAAAATGTGGAAACTGTGTTAAAACTTGTATCTGTTTTACTGAATCATGTTTTTATTTTTTGCTGAAAGATGGTTCAAGGCCTAAAGCTTTTTGAGACCAGTGTTTTATCTCATAAATAACCATAAACTGCTCACTAAACTGAATTTTGTTAAAGATTTTTTTGTGTTTGTGTGCATTTTGATTATTCCATCCATCTGTCCGTTATTGTTTAGGTTTGTCCACACTGTAAGTTACAGCCTTCTCTTCACAGAAGCGTTCAGCAGGGACACATTTTATCTTTTGCAACTGGTCAAATGATGTTGAATTGAATTTATTGCATGCAGTCAAGCAGTTATCATGACAGCTGATTTAAACATCAGGATTAACATAGAATGTTATTCATCACCAGAACAGAAAGTTTAGTGAAGCTGTTCTACCAACAGAAACCCAGGCAGCTTTATTGTGCAACTTTCTCTGTGTCAACAGCTGGTGGCAGGTGATTACTGCCTATGCCTTTAAAAAAAAAACTATTTGCAAACCAAATTACTGGTACCTGAAGCTTGGGAGACAGGTGTCACATGGATGCAGGAAGTAAAATATGTACCTAAATTATGTAGTAATAGCACTTTCTTAAAATTGTAGAAACCAATCAGTTCAAATGCTGGGCTAATTAAGAAGCAATCTACTTTAAAAGAGACAGCAAACTCCTCCGAAGTATTTGTCTAACATTATGCAATTCAAAAAGCAGGTAATGGAGCATAACATTTAAAAGCAGCAGCAGCTGGAACAATGGCTGCAAGGCAACAGCCCCTGAACACTCTGTGTGTGCTTATGTCTGCAGCAGCGTGTTCCCTCCTCTGCATAATAACCAGGGTGCTGAAACATGCGGGCCGTGTTTGACAAACAAGATCATCTTTTTGCACTCGTAACCTTTTCCCACGAACGAGATTTCCATCAGTCTCTCAACAGTGGGGCTCTTTTCTCTGTGATTCATTTTTCATGTCCCATTAACGGGGACACCCCCACCCCTCCACCCCCCTCCGTCTTTTTGACAGGATTTTCCCTGAGTCACTGCGTTGGCTGCTCGCCACCCAGCAGTACGGCCGCTCCAAATGGATCATGGGACACATCGGGGAGAAGAATAAAGTGAACATGGAGCTCGACACGGACAACATCCTCACAGGTAACGAACACGGCGGCACTGATGTGACGAAGTCATCAAACAAACCCCCCCACACACACACACACACACCCTTTCGTGCAGTTTGATAAGTCGTGGAGTCGTTAACTCCACGTTCCGCTCTGGTGGATTTGAGTTGGCGTTCTCTGCCGAGCTGCGCCGTGCGAGAGACATCCATTGCTGCCAGCTTATTCTAAATCAGACAAATTGATGTGGTTAGGTCAACTTCCTGCCTTGTTACCATAGCAACATATCGCTACAGAGGCGGCGGTTGGAGCTGCGCGTTGCATTATGACACTCGAACGATGCTTAATTACATTGCAGCGTGTATGAGTGGACACGAGGTGAGGCGGTGGGCGGATGGAGATCAGGTCGGGCACTTTGACCCTAGGGGTCACCCAGGAGGCCAAAACAAACTGGGCTGTGTTTGTTTTTCAATGCATTTTGCATTTATATGGAGCAAAAACCTATCAGCGCAGATTGCTGTGTTGTTTTTTATCTTACTCTATTATTTTTGGATTTTCTTACTGGAAGGAACTGCCAAAATAAGAAACCACCAAGTCTTGACTGACTTTTTTAAAAAGAACCTTATTGGCTTTAAGCTGATGCAGCATTTAGAGGAAAAACTCCATGCCAGAAGCTTTAATGTCTTGTCCTATATTAATAATAACTACCACTTCCTACTTTTCAGAGGCAAAGTCACAATTTTAGTGTCACTAAAAGGAGAGGTCTAGCACTTGTCGGCGAGCGGTGCGTTCGGAGAAATGAGCCGATTTGCTCAGATCTGAGGAAGGAATATGCTCGCTTGGCGATTTGACGCTGGGCCAGGGAGACACTGGAAAGCCTTTGAGGGGGTGGTGTGGAATGCTGACACGTTTCTGAGTCAACATGAAAGTACAGCCCCACGTATCGGAGAGGTGTTTCTGTGGCAACCTGCAATCCAAAACCAAAACATCCACATTGTGTGGCGTGTGTCACATGTCACCTGTTAGTGCAGACTGAAAGTGCTTTTTTTTTTTTTTTTCCGCTGTGGGGCTTTCTCAGCAGACAGTCTTCTGTGAACACTGACATACCTGACCTACGTGATGTCTGAGAGCTAGTATTGTGGGATAAAAACTTTATATTATTGGGATTTACACTCTTTTAGGAAAGCTTTCATTCTGCTGCCTTGTTTTTGTATTTATTATTATTATTTATTTATATTTTTACTTATTATATTTTATTGCAATGAGCATTTTGACTAGCATAACGGCTCTCATGTAAATAAGATGAGAGACTTGACTCAGTTTAAGAATAAATCCTAGAAATCCATTCATTTTGGGTGAGCCCTTTAAATTGACCACAAATGACTACTGTAATTGTAGACATCCTTTCTATAATGACATTTAGTAGAATCTAAGTCAGTTTTAAAGACAAATACACCTGTTTAATGGTAATATGTGGTAATTTTATCACAGTGCATTACAGTTCTGCCAAGCTGTTTATTGCAGATTTTATTATTAGTAAAAATTGTTTGACAGAGAAACATCGTCAACTACAGAATAGAGGACCAGCTGCATTATTTTTCTTTAAACTTCCATTAAAGGTCACATATGCTTTTAAATCCTTCTTTTTCACTTTTAAATCATTCAGTTGGTATAAAGTGGAACTGCAATGCTTTGGTCTGATTTCCTCATTATTGTAACTCCACAAGCCCCTTTTTCACCCCTGTTCTGAGGTGTGTCTCAGATCAACGTTTTTGATCCCATCTCTTCAAATGCAAAAGAGGAACTTCACAGAGACAATGGAACAAACTGGAATAATATGATCCAAACAGAATATAAAGATAACATTACATCACCGGGAGAGACCAAATTAAACTTTCCTACACTCCTCCAATTAAACAACAATATGTATTTAAGGACTAAAAAGTGGATTTTGCATGATATGTCTCCTTTAAATGGTTTGTAAATAGGAGAAAATCTGATTCTCTTTTTTTTTTTTACAGAACTCCAAAAATCTCTTCAAAAGAAGCCCAAAAAGACGTGCATCGTGAAAATGGTCGGAACAAGAAACCTGTGGAAGAACATTGTCGTTCTGTGTGTCAACTCGTAAGTATTAATCCTGTTGGTTAGTGCAGGACATTTCAACAGGGAAATAAAAGCAATGAAGGAAAAAAAAATAAAATGAAATGCCCATGTGGAGGTAATGCCAGTCAGAGCTGCCATTTCGTGCAGCCAAGATGCCAGTTTAAACCCCGGCCAATCAATAAAACATTGATCTTTGGCTCCCTTTTCCATATCGTTGCTGCTCTTTGTTTGAATCTCTGTTGGGATCTCCCCTCTCCTCATCGCTTCATCTGAGATCTCATCTGTAGCTTTATGCCGGCTTCAGTGCACGCCATCCCAGACTCTCTAAGTTAGCATCAATTTTACATGAGTTTTGTCCTCAGGAAACATTAGACAGCCAGGAGGGAGGAGAGCAGTGTTGGGTTTGCTCTTTGTGCGTGTGTGCGTGCCTCGGTTCTTTTGTGTCAATAAGCCAGTGTTTACATTTGTGAAGTTTATCCCTCTATATTTATGTTGAGATGAGAGACAACAGAATGATGTTGACTTGTTTTTTTTTCCCTGTATTGCTATTAATATTTTTCTGTGTGAAAACTTTCTTTCTATTCCTTTAAGTCCACCTAGTTAATACACTGTGCAACCTAATGTTCCCTTTTCTACTCGTCAGATAGCAGGATATTTCTCAATGTTACTTCTGCTTGCTTTGTTTCCAGGCTAACAGGGTATGGGATCCACCACTGTTTTGCCCGAAGCATGATGGATCAGGATGTGATGGAAAACACGTGGTTCCGCAGCTTCTATACCGACTATTACACCATGGCGGGCATAGCGGTGGCGTCGTGCCTCTTGCTGTGCCCGGCGGTCGGCCTGATGGGTCGACGTGGGGGTCTCCTGATGTTCATGATCATCACCGCCCTGGCTTCGCTGCTGCAACTGGGTCTGCTCAACTGTGAGTACATTTACGAAAAAACAAAACAAAACACGTCCTCTGATTAGAGTTCGATGTGGCCCACGGGTGAATCTCATGTCCCCCCAAAATAATTATATATTTTTTTTAACTTATTATGAAAATTGTTTCTTATATTGATGGTAAACTTTAAATGTATGATTAAATGCAACAAAATAAACTAATTTAAAAGGTGAAAGATAATAATAATTGTCATGCCCCTGAGCTGTTGGTTTTAAGTAATTGAGCAATTTAGTTGGATAATACAGTATTAATGTCTCAAATTAAGCTGCTTTAAAGTCAGCATCAACCATAAACTACATCTCCCATAATGCATGTCCATCATCCATGGGAATTCCCTGTCAGAAAGTGGGAGAGTTAAGAATTCAAGATGGCAACTACTCACTAGAAACTCATCAGTGAGTAAAATCCTATAATTACTTTTAATGTTATTATATATTATAATATATAATATTATACTTATATATAACTTATATTATATATATTTTTTTCAGATTTAGTCAGTCATACACTTACCATAGTTTTTTCAGTGTTTAAAAGAGGACACGTTAAAACATGTCAAAGTTCATTACAACTGGCCCTTCGAGGGTCACCATAATGCTCATGTGGCCCTCAGTTTGACACATCTGTTCTAAGCGATCCACTGCCCACAAAAAACCATGAAAACAAATAATTTCCTGGCAGTTGCTTCACATCTTCTGGTAGCATCTGATATTCAGTTAGCAAGTATTTAGCATAATAATACATAAAGTTTGCATACTGTCACTCATCGAGAACTGCAGCCCTTTGAACAGAACGGAGCTATTGCTGACGCAGTTTTGAACACATGCTTTACAGATGTTCAGAATTTGCTCTCCGAAAAACTAATGCGTCAGAAGCGTAAATCCTCCAAGTTAATTCTAATGTGAAACAGTAAATTCAGATCTTTTTTTTTTCTCTCTCATCTCAGAAAAATGTGTGACTTGAAGTTGTTTTGGGTGGGGTAACTAAACGTAATTACACTTTTTTTTAATGTTGTAGTCACTGTGTATCAAAGGTCCTGCCGATGATCCAAACAGTTTATTCAGTAACAAACAGGTTGGACTTAATGCTTAACTTGAGTCAACACATCAAGGTTACGCTCGTGTTTCAGATTCCGTTTATTGATGTTTGGAATGTTAAACTACAGTCAGACTTTGCTGAACACAGTTTTTGTATTAAATGTGTGAGATTTAAAGTTCTTGTTTTGATTTTTCCTCACTGATTCATATTTGTTTCTCTGTTTTTTAGTGCTGTGGAAGTACAGCTCCCATCTGAACATAGGTAGGTTCATCTGAGAAGTTCAACTCTATTTTTTACTAACTTTAGTAACCATTTCAATGTGGAATTTGGTTTTTGAAGAGGTGCTACATGCATTTCTTTAGGCCTATATGAGTTCTCTCGATGCTCACAATAAACCTCCAGACTTATTTATGAATATTTATTGTTACTAAGCACCTTTTTCCTTTCTGTTTTTCTCCTTTTTGAGTTTCTGTGAGAAACAAGTTACAATCACAGAACAGCTTCCTCTGATCTCTTTGCCATTTTCCTCATGTTTTATTCAAAACACTCTGTATTAAGGACATTTGAGGAATATATTGGCTTTTATTTGCCAGCCAAGTTGCTAAAATATGTATATAGATAATTGGCATATACTACCTAAAGGGCATCTTGAGTCCTGCAGCTAGGAAGAGTGTTTTTTATTAATAGAAGATTTTTTTTTGATAAGTAAATTTGATCAATCTCATTACACAAGTCTCACACTGATTAACTTGATCAACCTGACCAGGTTTGCCACCTTTAAGAAATTAAAATAAGGGACACACACAACAGTCTGACTCCTGTGTGAGATCGGTGATATTTTAGATATACAGAAAACTCTACAAAATATTTTGAATATGTGTATATATGCATTAAATAATAAACGTTTTCTCTTAACAGATTCTTTATTTCTTAACAATGGCTGTTTTTATATAGGTTAAGATCACTGTATATGACATAAATGATCATTCACTGGACTTTAAAAACTCAGCATCTTAAACCATCAACTAAACCACAGTAGTTTAAATAAGTTATGCCCGATCACTGACATCTTCTGGTGAAAGCAGAGCCACATCAATCATAACATAATGCATCAGTCTTGACTGGAGTCTGAAGAACTGTGGTGTTTGGGTCTTCTGTGTTCTGACATGTCTGCACTGGTGCTCTGCTATGTGACCTGGAAGAATGTCTGGCTTATGTCAAATCTTTTTTCTTTTCATCAATGAAGTTAAAAAAAAAAAGTTTTTCAACTCGTCCACAAAATTGTGTCCTCAGGGTCCGTGTACATTCAGGCAGTTCGTTTTTTCATTTGAAACAAAAAATGAAAAAACAAAAAAAACACTTGTTTTTTCGTTT
>JARVGW010000815.1:8284664-8296804 GCA_031762495.1 Anablepsoides rubrolineatus
CAGTGTGAAAAGCTGCAATAATTTAAAGGTCCAGTTTACTATAAATCTGTTTTGAAAGGGATCTCCTACTTGTAAGATTAGACATCATTTAATAGAGTTTTAAGTATTTTTTCAGTCTTTGTTTTACAGTAGAAGTATTTATTTTTATCAACTAAGGTCTAATGTTATAAGGATGGAGAAGTTCTGATCAATTCATAGATTTGGTTTGGTTTCAAATTTACACAACATTCTTGTAGCTTTATATAACTTTCCTGTCAGTTTATCCAATTCAATATAACCTTACATCATTTTACAAGACAAAATTATTGTTTTGTAATGTTTTATTACATTACATTGCCAGGTTAGACTTCTTCTAACAGCTTCTTTTTGAGGAAATATAAACAATTTAACGTGGAACCGCAAACTGACTGGAGCCGCAGGTTATTTCCTAAATGGCAATTAGGTAAAGATAAAATGCTATATATTTAGTTCTAATAATGTATTGCTGCTGGTGGGGCTTGAATCTTGATGATTAATACCTTCCTTTATTTCTCATTTGTTACCTTTTTGAACATTTGCTAAAAATAACAACCAAAACCTTTAATTTAAAACTAAAACTGAGGAAAATGATTTAAGCTAAAGTGAAAACAAGAGTTTAACACCTGCCATCTGTCTGTGTGCGACAGCATCAAGATGGATATTAATAAATAAAATTGGCAGAGGCTTTATAAAAAATGCAACTTTCAAAACAAAACATTGAAGAAGTTGTATTTTTCCTCAGACACTGACCTCATAAAAGGCCTCTCGTTCAAAAGAGATCTGTGATCTCAATGGGATTTATCTGGTTAAATAAAGATAAACACAAGTTTTCTTGGTGACTCCTGTTTTTGAGTGTATTTATAAGTATTTTTAAAGAAAGTCTGCATTATGCTTCAGGCTTAAGAGCAGGAACTGCCAAAGATTTAGCTCAACGACAGACGTTTCAGTCGTTTCTCTGATTTTACCCATAAAGCCGCCCTGCAAGTTCTCAGGCTTCTCCTTTAATTGACGTTGCTCTGTCATTACTAAACATAACCCTAAAATTTTTATCACTCCAAGATGATTAACAGCTAAACAGAAAACATTCTTGTACGGTTTGAGCTTGCAGAGGTATGTCATTTGAAAGAAAGACAGCCGGTGTGCCATCTTGATCTATTGCATTGTTTGTGCTTGTAGGTAGATCTGCCCCACGTCAGGGAGGAGCCGTAAATTCTCTGTACTGAACAAGCACTGAAAGTAAAGTGAGGCTTATAAAACTGATGAGTGATAAGGGCACAATGTGATGCCAGCTCCACCAGTGGAACAAAAAAAGACTGTTATAATCAATTGGGCATGGCACAGTACCAGTTAATGAGATATCGCTGAGAACTGGGTGCTGCAACTTTTTTTTTCTTTTTTTTTTCAGGAGTGTAACCGTGAAATATGTTCTGCATCGGGTCACACCCAAAACCTGCCTGAGAAAGCAAGTTTTTTTTTTTTCCAGTTTGACAACTGATGGAAAACACGTGTTTTGTGATGAATGATGGCCTGAGGAGTTAACTTATGGGAAAAACAAAAACAGAGATGAGACTGCCCTCGTTTGCACCAGAAGAATCGTTAGAACAGGTTTTCTTTTTTGTATGTGAGTATATTTTATTTTGGACAAAAACTTGCAGGCAAATTGTTTATAATAGTTTTGAGAAGTTTTGGACATGAATAAAATATAAAATTAAATATTGAAAATGTAAAACTAAGCCAGCTGTCATCTTACTTTAAGGCATGCTTGCAGTCAAAAATGACAAATCTCTAAATCAGTGTTTCCAATACTGGGGTCAGGACCCCTCTTTGGGTCATGAAGCATAAACCGAGCGTCCCCAGATGATTACCAGACATATACATGCAAATAAGTTGTTAATGGAATATTTTCACCACATTGGGAAAAAAATAGAATAAAGTAATAAAAGTAGTTATTAAGTTAGAAAGGTCTCCATTATGTAATTATGTAAACTAGTGATATCTGGGGTCATAGGCATAATTTGCAGGGGTATAGGGGGGTTATAACCCCCACAATAATTTGATCCAGTCAAAATAACCCCTCCAATAAATTGACATCATTTGCTCAACCACAATATAAATTAACTGGTTAACAGATGGGGCTCTCTTGTTGTCTTTAGGTAATTTTAACCTGATTAAAAAATGACCATGTCATGTATGTTTAAGCATAACAGCTAAAAACGACATGCAGGATTTTTGAGCTTAATCCCACCACTGGTAGACTTAGAGTTATGCCCTTGTCTGGGGTCAAAAACTGTTACTTTGTGGGCCGGAAGTTAAAAAGTTTACAAACCACTGCTCCAATTGTTTATAAAAACTGAGAATGACAATGTGTTCAACCTCAAAAACCCTAACTGTAGCTGTATATGTTTATGACGTAAAAGTTGTCCTTACCCCTCCTTTTTTGAAATGTGATAATTAGTTACTATGTAGGAAGTTTGCGTCTATGTAGCATCTCATCATTGCAGACATAATTTTACTGTTCAGTGGAATGTTCCAAGTCACATACTGAACAAAC
Organism: Anablepsoides rubrolineatus; assembly: GCA_031762495.1. Taxonomy (NCBI): domain Eukaryota; kingdom Metazoa; phylum Chordata; class Actinopteri; order Cyprinodontiformes; family Rivulidae; genus Anablepsoides; species Anablepsoides rubrolineatus. The sequence continues at coordinate 8,287,234 of JARVGW010000815.1, forward strand.
TAACCTACTAAACACAAAGTCCCGACCTTGCTGGATGAGTCGGAAATGCATTGTTTGATGCTTGCTGCTTATTTAGGACACATGAATCATAGCGTTTGTTTTCTTTTATGTTTGGTACTTGTCCAACTGCTTCATGGTGGAAAAGAAAAACAAAAACTGGTGTGCTAAAGCAGAGATTACATCTGTCATTTAAAACTGTTACACATTGGGGGGTTTTCTAATGCTTTACCTGCTTTATCCGCCATTAACTGCTTTCTTTCTTTTTTTTTTATTTTGTGTGGGAAATCTGATTCTTTTCCAGCAAGACGTTTCACAATGTGACTCGTTGTCCTGCACAGCACAGGAATTCTACTGTCTGCTTGCATGAACCTGAAATGTGAACCCATGCTTGCTGAAAGATGTTTTAACCTCTTCCTCCCTGAAGTCTGCTGCACACAATCTGTTTTAGTTTTAAACCTCTATCAGCTTATTTCTAATAAACTAGAATTAAAAAAACGTTTTTGGAGCTTACTTTTAAATTTTGAGCTTTTTCCCAGTGGATGTTTCAATATTTTTGCACCAAAGTGCACCATAACTTTTGCCAGCAACGTTAGGCGCATTTAATCGTGAACACCACACAATATTTTTAAAATCCACATTTCAAAACCCTATCAAATCACAGACAACAAGGTGGGACAAATATGAATGAGATATATTTTATTAGAAATAAGAAAAACTCTTTAAACAAACACACTCCTGCCATCCAAATCCTTCAATACTGTGAAATTCCCAAATGAAATCACAATCATGTTATAAAACATTCATTGCCTCTACGACGCATTATTTACACACATATATATGAATATACACACATACAATCTTTAAATCACTTTACAGTTTGTAAAACAAATCAGGATGAAAAATATCACAAACACATTTGTTATAAGGCTTAGTACTGCATTGCTCTATCCCAGCAATTTACAAAAGATAAAAAACTATATATTTTTATGACAAAAACAGCAGCGTGAAACCAAAGCACCCAACAAATGCTTTCAGTGTTTAGTGAGGCCATCATTGCAGGCAACCCCTATTACCTAAATGTTGTTTTTAACAAACATAACTAACAAAAATACACAAACGGAAACATTTAATAAAAGTCAAACTGCAACACTAGCACAAACTTGGCTTGCAAAAAAAAAAATCTACATTCTGTTACAAACACATTTTTGTGATTTGGCATTTAACACTTTTTAATGTACAAAAATTTGCATTTGAAAAAAAACAACAATAACACAAAAATGACAAAAATTAACTTTTTAGTGAATGTTTTAACAAGTTGTTTGTGATAATTAAATGGCACGGTAAATTCAGAATTTAGTTTAAGGGAAAACTGGAGCCAGAATAAATTAAACCTGTGCAGTGGTTAAACTTCTGTTAAGCAGGTTTGGCGTTTAAATAAACAGGATGTCTTTAATCCGACATCTGTTTCCAGAACATGAAGCTTGCTTTGTCTCCGAGATCTTTCCATTGATTTGTTGCTATGGGCTGAGTTAGAGATGTGGTTTTGTGTGAAATGTAAATAGAAAATGTAAATTAGCCTAGCTTTTAATTTGAATTATAGTAGTTTAAACCGGAAAATTTTTTTGTACTTGTAATCAAATGTAGAAACTGGTCTTTTTTCAACTCAGAAATGGATGTAAATTATCTATGGTGTGCAATGATAAAAGTCAGATAATGCCTATAAAAATATTGTTTTCTTTTATAAATTTACTTAACACTAATAAAAATTTGGGTTCATTTAGACCTACATAAATTTAGTAGTAAACACATAATAAAGCTTCATGTCAAGCAGTTTACACTCTTCATATTTTGTTAGATTTTAAATCTGTTTGCAGCAATACAAGTACTATAGTGCATTTTACTCAATAGAAATATTTGTAATTGTATCTAACCTTAGTGACTAGGTTACAGAAGGGGGTCATTTAGAGATTTGTGCTAGACTCAACATTTTTCTTGGTTATTGTGACTTTTTTATGCTGCGTAACCACCTTCTGGTTTCCTTGAACTTTGGGTGCAGTTATCTGTGAAAAGTCCTCCTTTGATCCTGCAGAACCACGTGAACTCATTGAAAAAGACTTTACCTGCTGCACACCTTTACCTCTTGCTTCAATGCTGCCATCTGAAGATGACAGTGTCGAAGCAAGCCCTTGCCCCATTTGACCGATACCCTGCACTAAGTTTGCACTGTGCGCTGCTCCAGCGGAGCCGTTCTGGACTACAAACACTTGAGTAGATTCAGAGACTTTGCCTTGAGAAAGGCCCTGTGCTCTCTGCCCTGTCACTCCACCTATTCCTACCTGCCCTTCAACAAGGACCATGCCCTGAGAACCTTGGAGACCACCAACCTGCATTACACCCTGACTACCTTGGAGGCCACCAACCTGCATTATACCCTGACTACCTTGGAGGCCACCAACCTGCATTACACCCTGACTACCTTGGAGGCCACCAACCTGAATTATACCCTGACTACCTTGGAGGCCACCAACCGGCATTATACCCTGACTAAACCCAGCTTGGCTCACCTGGCCAACTGCCTGCTGGGTTCCACCTGCAACAAGCACCATTTGTGGCTTGGACTCAACAACATACATGGGTGTAGCAGCATAGTACATGGTGGGCTGCTGTACGAGCAGTGTTTGATTTGGAATGACCCTATTTTCCTGAACTTGTACATTGGGAACAGTTGCAGAACCGTGCGATCTCTCGGTAACGCGCTCTTCTTGAATGATCGTGGAGGACTCGGACGCTACTTTGGAGGTGTTAAGGGTGTTGACGTTTGCGTGGTCCCTGTCTCTAACAGTTTCCGTGTGAGTATGGACATGAGTTGAGGCGGAAGGCCTGATCTGAGGCATCGGTTTGACTGGGGGACGAGAAACGGCTACGTCCACCGACTTGCTCACCAGAGATCCTCCGTGACAAATCTCAGCCAGTGTTAGGAATTTTGGACCCAGGTCATCAAGGAAAGCAAGGTCAGAATCATTTTCAAGGATGCTGCAGCAACCTACAGAACCTGCCACCGACCCTTCACCCTCGTAGCCATAGCTCTGGAATTCTTCATGTTGTTGATTTTGCTGTGACACGTCCACTGATTTCTAGAGAAAAAAAACAAAGAAAGCAGATATTGCAATGTAAACTGTACTATATAATGTAAAGTCCACTTGTCTGGCTGACTTAAAAGATTCATATATAATCAGCCTAATTTAGGTTCCTTTATCATTGTCAGGAGTAATTCTTAAACAAACACCAGGAAACACATTTAACTGTAAGGATACTCACTTGTGAATAGTACTGCCCCAGAAGGTGATCTGGCAGGGCCAATCCATCAAAGCCCCCAAATTCATAATTGGAGAAATGCATGTTTTGCATAGTTTGTCCTCCCATCATCCCTCCATCTGTAAAGCCCATGTGCTGTTGTTGCCCGCTTGATCCGTATCGGTTGTACAAGTACGATTCCTGTCCTGTCATGGTTAATCCTCCGCCTAGATTTACATCCGTATCATCATAACCTGCCATGTAATCCTTTCTCCCACCCATTTTGATGTCTGTTCCATTCATACCACCACCAACATTCAGTGGCATTTGTAGGAGAGGAACTTCCTGTATTTAAAAAAAAAAAAGGAATTCCAATCAGGGTTGAAGGATTTTTCTAGCAAGCCAAACATTTAAATAATGTATTAAATTTGAAAATAAATAAATCAGATGTACCTTGTCTTCTCCTTGACCCTCTGTGTGATAGGAGATGAGTTGTTCTTTTGCATCAAAAGGCATAGCCTTGAACGTTCTTGCCGCATTTCCACAAAGGCAGAGCAGCAGAAGAAGAGGAATCACTAAAAAAAAAACAATCAGAACAAATTCATTTAAAAAATACAGCCGAAATTTCTTTGACTTTGACTGTTTTTTTCTTCAAATCTTTTTCATTTATGGAAAAAGGAAATAATTGTGCAATCTTGTTGTTGCCATCGTGTGTTTCAAAACAAACAAAGACCCACCCTTTCTTCTTAATCTTTGTAAGCATGCTACGGCTTGCATTGTTAGGTAACTTTATAAGGAAACATTAAGATCTCTAATGGAAACTTCCAACCAGTAATGCCACCCCCACTCCCAACAACAACCAATAAAATGTACAAAATGAAAAAGAAAAACACCTGTACTCACACAGTAGAAGCAGCAGTCCTAGCAGCATTAGCAAGATGCCGCCGACTCCAAAAGCTGAAGAACTAGAATGACGTGCGCCACAAGTTTTAGCGTTTTTTTCACATGTGCACACCAATAAATCTATAACTTGGTCATCAGCGCACGACTTTCCCTGCTGGTCTGCGACCTCCAGTTTCACACTGTATTTGCCTGGCCACAAGTGGGCTTGGTCTCGCAGAATGACTGTGGTTTCTACAAGAAAAAAAAAAAAAAAAAGAAGACAACCAAACTGAAAATTTGAACCTCAAGTAAATCACTAAAAGTTTGTACTGTGCTCATATGCAATTTAGTTGATTTTCAGCATTCAATTCTGAAGGGAAAATGTTCTTGAGCTTGTGTTAGATTTACAATCTCTGTCTTGGAACTTCTGGATTTTCCAAGTTTCCTCAACTTACCATTAAAAGGTTCCACTATCCATTTCTGATTGTCATCTCCAATCACAATGAAGTGAAATGGCGCTGAATTGGGGAACTCGTCTTTATCCACAGCAGTGACATAAATGACTGTATCATCAAAGCACATGGTCTGAGTTGTGGAGGTGAGTTCTGGGCAGTGATCATTGGAGTCCTCCACCTGAACGGCTAGGGTCCCTGTTGCAGTTTTCGAGGGAACATCTGAAAACCAGTTGAAACCGAGTTAAACTGCAATCTGCAGAATGTTCCATTTGTATGAAATACAAAGAATGTGACATTTCTTACTGGACTCACCATTGGAAATGCATATAATTTCGGCATAGTATGTTCCATTCTTTAGATATACAGACTCTCGATCAGGTAATTTATTCATCCTGATTTCTGCTGTCTTTTCATCAATTGAAAACCAGTTGTCTTCATCATGCAACTTTGCGTATCTACAAGTAAAAAAAAAAATGTAACGATGCATATTAGAACCACAAAATGGAAACTTATTAAATCAACCTAATGCTAAAAAAAATTATCTAAAAAAAAAAAACTATTTAGGACTAACTGACTACCAGGGGGACATTACCTCACGTTGGTGGCAGTTTTTAGTGTGTCACTGTCGATAGCAGAGTAGGTAGTGATGACTTTGTTGACGGAGAATGATGATTTGTCCTCAGAGACAGGCACCACTTTTACAGAGGGCTGGAAACGGGGACCCTCCTTCTGATTGAGTACATTTATTGTGACGGGGTACGTTTTACCTGCTCCCGCACCCGTCATTGACCCGCTGCCAGACCCAAAATCGTAGTCTGCCTTGTTGTGAACCCTCACGCCCAAATTTAGTGCCTTTATTTCTTCATAGTCAAGGGCCTGCAGATTAAAGAATGAAGCATGACTGATTGGAATTGTGCCACTTTATCCTATAAAATGTACATTTGTATATAAAAAAAAAATAACAAAAGGCAGAACTTTTTACCTTGTTTACTGTGATGACTCCCTCGTTTGTACTGGCATCAGTTGCGATACTGAAGTAACCTGCCTCATTCCCAGAAGCGATCTCATAGACAGCACACCAGTTGTCTGTGTTGATTAAATCCATGTCCGTGGCTTTAATCCTCATAACTTCCATACCAACTGTGTTCTCTTCCACGCTCCCCTCATACTACAAAGAAATTGAACATCAACGTTTGCTTTTGGGCAACATCATCAATCCAGTCTGTTAAAAAAAATGTAAAAAATTCCAAGCTGGGCTAGTGGTGTCACACGTACCGAGTCTCTTTCCATCATTGGAACATTGTCATTTAGGTCCAAAACTTTAATCACAACTTCACCACTTCCTGAATTTCCTGCTCCTTCTCCATTCAGGTCAGAGGCAATAATATTCAACCTGTATGTGTCTTTGGTCTAAAAAAAAAGGTAAGAAATTAAATGAACTGAATACTGATTTCTATTATTTAAAACCTTCTGATTAAACATGTGCCTAACTATGTCTTCTATTGTTATAAACATACTATATTTCAGGATGTACACAGTATTATAGAAATATATAGTAACTTACCTCCCTGTCGATATTCTTTTTAACCCTGATCTCTCCAGTTCTAGAGTTGATTTCAAACATGTCAGCTCCGGCACTACTTTGATCAATTCGGTATGCGATTTGAGCATTAGCAGTTGTAGCATCATCAGCATCAGTAGCTATTACTCTCATGACAACAGTCCCTAGAAACACCAAACACAATTGTTTAAATCCAGTACACAGTGCTGATATGTCTAAGAGATCATACACATTTTGCAGATCTTACTCACCTGCTTTGCAATTCTCAGTGACTTGCCCAACTTGCTCTGTTTTAACGATTGGTGGATTGTCATTGACATCATCAACTTTAATTGTAAGGGCAACATCCTTTTCAGCACGAGACCCATCAGGGTATTTTGCCACACCACTTAACTGCAAATAATAATAATAATAATAATAATAATAATAATAATAATAATAATAATAATAATAATAATTATAATAATATTAAAATATTGATGATATATGCCTTTTTTCTTTAAGAGATTTTTATAAACAGCAGTTTTTAAGTGCTCTTACATAGTAAGTAGATATTTCTTCTCGATCCAGAATTTCATAGACTTTCACATAGCCAGTGTTTTGGTCAACAGCGAATCTCCCTTGAGGATCTTGATCAACACCACAACCATGTAATTCATACTTTATCTTTGTGAAGTTCTCCTTATCAGAGCGAATCTGAAACACAAAGACAAAACCTACTGAAATAGCTGCAAACATAGTTCCTTTAAGTCAGAAGTTCAAAATAAAAAGAACAAAACAGCTCATTTGCAGGATCACTCTCTGCTAGAAAATGACATTTTAGCTTAAATATGTGGGAATGAAATCCCTGTTTTAAGGATTTTTATTTTAAAGATGAAAAAAATAATAATTGTCGTACTATCATATTTCTGGGCTTCGTCAACACAACCTTTCACTGTTGATTCAAGCACTATGGTTGAGTCTGACACATTTTACTTAGGTGAGTCAAACTAATTTTGCCTCAGTAAATGTTTTCTTTTAATAGGTCATGTCAGGTTTGCTCACTATGTTAAGTTGAACGTCTCTGTGAAATTTGTTTTATGAACACATATTTTGTCAAAGTGACTTTGAGCTGTCTTGTTGAATAAACCTTAATTCGGATGCTTTGGTTCATTAAAAAGTAATTTAAAGTAGTTGAACCAGGCCAGTTAAGTTAAAAAGCAGTAGGAAAAAATTATTTAGGTCGTAAATTATTCTTCGAAACCCACCCAAACATGACACTATGAAACAAAAAAACCTACTTTTTTAAAAAGTTCATTTTGAAACTCATTATGATGTTATTCACATGTATTTGATTTAATCAAACATGATCTGGCTCGCTTTTAATGTTGTCACAACAAAGACAGTTCTATGATGAAGAAATGACTTACTAATTAAATGGAAGTTTATTGTCATCTGATCTAATGATAAAATAGTTTTGATTGATGAATGAACCAGCTGGATGATGAGAACAATTAAAAAGCGAACTCAACATTTACACACCTAAGGATTCAAATGCTGCTTCACTGACACTGAAGTGTGTAAAAAAACGTATCCATATTATTGTTAAAAGTTAGTTTTTCATATTTTATTTAAAAAAAAAGAGAAGTAAAACAAAACAAAACAAAAATACATACCTTTGCGATAAAGTCGTAGCCTGTGTAATCTGTGTTCTCCATAAGCTTTCTGGGTGCCACAATCCACTCTCCCCTCACAAAAACAAGCTGAAAATAAACAAAGAGGACAGAAAATTAACATGTTATCATACATGTGTAAAAATCACAAGATCAAAGGGCTCATATGTGCTCCAGTTTCACCTCATCTATTGATCATTTCTAATTTTTGTCATTAGGAGCTGTATGATCCCGACAGAAAGAACTCATAACTTTATATGTTAAAATACACTACATCTGTTGTTGTGGTCAAAAAAGATTTATCTCACATGTTTACAGTACAGAGTGTCTGATTGTAGTTCATTTATTTATTAAAATTATTTAACATTCAAAACTTTGTGTAGGTAACTTTGGCTCCATTAACTGGATGGGACATGTTTGACACAAGACACCAGGACTTAATTAAACGAGACGTTTCCACATCCAATATTTATGAGTAAAAGCCACAGCCTGGATAAGAACTGGGAGAATTTAACTTGACGAAATTCAAAAAATAAAATAAAAAGTAAATAAAAAAACAAACATTGACAAAAGCGCAAACAATGGTGTTACTAAAGGCGTTTCCATCGACCTTCATGCTGTTACAGACAGACGGAGAGGAGCCACACCTGTTGAAACTTCTTCTTCCCGACGCTCGAAAATGGACCTAAAACGCATCATTTACTCACCGTGAGGAAGAAAGTCAGTAGAAGGAGCATGCTGCATTTCAGCAGGCGAGCCATCGAGACTGGAGGAGAAAAGTTAAAAAAAAAAAAGAAACTATTTTCCAAAGTGTTCGGTTCGAAGTGGAATACAGTCCGTTTGAGTTCCGCTGTCAACCAGCGGTGATAGCCTACAGACTTTGACCCAGAAAGGAGGAGGAGACGAGTTTTACAGCCGAACCGGGGCGTGCCTCCGTTTCATTGGTCATAGGTTTCTGCTATAAACGTTATTACGTAGCCTGGTTGTTTTATTATTATTGAAATAAACAAATACATCCGTTAAATATTTATGATGGGAGGAGGGGGTGGAAGAAGAAAGTAACAGTCTTTGCTGGTCAGACATGTTTTTAGAAACAGATACTTTATGAAAGTAGACCCACGTTTCTCGGGTTACATTTACCTTTCAGACCTGAATCATTTGGATTAACAGCACAAAATACTCTTTTGAAAAACTCCATCTGTAACCTGATCTGCCACAGAGCTGCCGCTTAACCTGAACCAACTCATGGTGAAAGTACACCAGCATATATCATAAAGTTGTCTCTATAAAGTTATCTCTCTTGAAATACAATAATCAAAACATTGAGTTCAAAGGGCATTCTGTGTGCAAATGGAAACATTATCTAGTTCTTTTTTTTACATAATGCCTGCAGATCCAGGCTCAGGATGAGCAGCGTTTGCCTCAACCGGCTGGAGAACAGGGAATACAAAATCCAGTCAAACACAAAAGGATGGGACATTAAAAACACAAGGTAACAACTGCAATGACACAAAAAGTTCAGCTTGTCCCTATGGGATAGCTTAAGAAACTCCATGTCAGGTCTAGCTGTTTCCTAAAACATAAAAACGGGGAAAGTTTTAAGCAGCAGGGTGTCAGGTGAGAGGCCTGCAACGTAAAGCTTTGTGTCCCAATCTACTACAGGAACCACAAGTAAACCTGCAACTCAAGTGTTAATGACAAGCCCAAATATAACATAGCCTCACTTG
>JARVGW010000815.1:8300135-8314345 GCA_031762495.1 Anablepsoides rubrolineatus
GTGAAAGTCCACTTTTTATTTTATAACAGAGAAAAGAAAGAGGGTAAAAAATGGCGAAGGTTTTAATTTTCACCATCTTCCTCACAGTGTTGGTAAGTCTCGTCCATTTTTATTTATTTATTTACTGTCCGTTAAATTTACCTGGGAGTTATGTTTGTTGTCAAAGCTGCTTTTAAAATAAGTACTAAGAGTTTAGAGAAACCTGTGTGAAAGTCTCTAACGGGTCGGCTTTCTTCGTCAGATCAAGTCGTGCGTGGAGTCGTGTTCTATCCCAGGCTCCCTGAACGCGGTCGTGCCTCAAACTATCCCGGTTGGATATCGGGTCGCACAAGGTGCTTAAATGTGTAATATTTATGCATTAAACGAGCATAAGTTCAACTCTTGTCTTGTTTACAGTTGTATGAAACGTAAAAATATAAAAATAAAAACTTTTTTTCATCCTTCTTTTTTCTTTCTTTCTTGCAGTGAAGGCAGCAAACTGCGACCCCGGGTCGCTGCGGTCGGGGGACCCCAGTTTTGCGATAAGCGACGGCGCGATAATAGCACTAGTTTCTGTGTCGATGGCATCCGGAGAGCGGACATTTTCTGTCACGGCTCAGGACAATAGTGGGCCGGGCAGTGAGATGGAAGTACACCTTGTGTGTCCAAATTCGGAGGAGACAATTGTAAGAAGACTGCTGCAATTTGAGACTAATTTCATTATGGTCTGTGGGATTTATATATATAAAAAAGTTATCAAATTAATTCTGAATTGTTTTTATGTCACAGCAAAAACGCCAAGATTTGCTGAGGCGCAGAAAAAGAAACTGGCAACCTCCACCTTTCAACATATTAGAAAATGACGTAGGACCCTTTCCTAAATATGTTGAGACGGTAAGTGTCTTGATACTTGTTTCTTTGACAAATGACACAGTAACATGTAAAAGGAGTACACATTTTCATCCACTAGGTCACTGATGGGTCATGACTTTGAAATGTTATTAAATATACTGGACCTTGGGTGTTATGGTGGAAATGAAGATTTTCTCTTACTTTAGGGTTAGAATTTATTAATGAAAGAAAAACATGTCATTTATTGCTCTCTGTTTCATTTAGGCCTATCCTTATTTTGCAACAATTCATGAAATCAGCTAAAAAGTCCCATAATGGATTCAAAAACACACAACTACTAACGTTCCACTTTGAAATAAAAAGAAAAGGCCAGGAGAAATAATAATAAAAATATATCCATATGTACAGATACCTGACAGTATCATCAGCAAGAGTTTGTTTGGTTCCACTTAGACTTTACATATCAAAATCAAAGATGGCCGAAAAATGTCAGGGGCCCAGTTTCAATACACTATTACACTGAAACTATTTAGTGAGAATGGTAAAAATGTTACAAGGGCCTTGAGTTTGGCACATGTGTGCTAGAATTAAAAACTCATTAACTAATTTAAAAAAAAAAAATAAGTAAAAAGATTATAATTTGTAATGAAACGGTCATTAACCTCACAATAAATACTGCAATTGCAACTCAGAATAATTATTTTTGTGCTTGCTGTGTACTTACTACTTAATTGTGTTTATCATGCTTTTTTTTTTAACAGATTGTGTCAGATTCATCCGTCAACTATACTGTGACCTACTGGATCGCTGGAAAAGGGGTGGATGAGTATCCATATGACATCTTCCAGCTCAACAGTGACACTGGGGCTCTGTATGTGAACAAGCAACTGGACCGTGAAAGTATTTCAGTATATAAAGTGAGTGTTGAAAAAGCAACCTGTAATTATTGCATGAGGAAGTCATTGTTTGGTAGATTAAATTATCTGTGGTTAGCAAAGATTGTCCTTAAGAAAGACCACCAGGGTGTGAATGTGTTTGTGAATGGGTGAATGCCTAAAGTGTAAAGTGCCTTGGGGGTCTAAGTGGTTTTGATAAGTTCAAGCCATTTACCATTTTATTACCATTTACCACTGTGCAAAACAAATGTACTTTGTAGCTCAAAGACACAAACCAGTTGAGTAGTTAGAATTAGCCATCCTTTTATTAAACTTTTGTCATTTAATCATTTTGATATCCCCACTCTTTACAACAGAACAAATGTCTAATACAGTTAATATTAAAAATATTTTAAACTGTTAAATCACATGGGAGAAGGAAAACATTTTGCTTATACAGCATGGTATCCCTTTTTAATGCTCATAAATATAGAATTGATAAAGAAGTGAAAGAAAATACACTTATTTAAAATTGCAAAACAATACAATACAACCTTATTAATAAAGCTCTTATAAAAACACAATTTGTTATAGAGGTGTACATTAATAAAAAAACAAATAAAAGCAAACGTAAAAACAATACTCAATTAAAACAATAAAAAAATCTGAAATGTTAAACAATCAAAACATTTAAAAGTCCACATCTCAAGCCAATTCAGAAAATCAGAAATAAACTGGGAGCCAATGTGGGGATTCTGAAATGGGACGTGTCCTCTCGTTTTCTGGTACTATTTAAAAGACAAGTAGCAGTATTCTGAACCAGATCAGCCAAGTCAGCAATGACTGCCTTGTACGGGTAGGGCCTTATGTGTTTGTGGTCGGTTCGAATTTGTGACTTTTCTTTTGTTTTTGTTAAATACCTGTTCTCACCATAAAGTTTAAATGTTACATTAAGATGAAGATGATTTTCTCGTTATTTAAAATGTACAATAATTGATATGAGTTGTTTTCATTTAAAGGGTTTACAATTAGAAATTGAGGTTTGGTTTACAATAATTAACTACAATTTATTAATCTGTGTCCATGATAGTAGATCAGCCCAAATATATATTGTGGTGTTCTTTACATATTGCAAACATTTGTTTTGACTTCACGTTATAATTGAAACAATTTCTAAAGAAAGACCTGCATTGTAGTCTTAAATGATAACAAAATTATATATATTTTAGACGTTTTGTGATTTGTTATTGTGTTGCTTTTTCTGCCTGATTTTGTGTAATGGTGCACTCTGTTCTGTATTTTAACAGTATTTTCTTTATTTAGTTATGAAACTAAAAGCCCATTGGGGGATGATTTTTGCAAATTAATTTGGGTTTCAGATTCTATGGTGTTTGGTACTTGTCAAAACTAAACACATGTCTGTATACAAGTGGACAATAAATGAAATCAAACTTTTGCACTTTTGTTCACAGTTGCAGGTCACTGCTAAAGACAAAGTCAGCGGTCAGCTAAGAGACCGACCTGTGTACATTGACGTAAATGTGGATGATCAAAACGATAACGCTCCAACATTTGTAGGCTTGCAAGACTTTACTGTTCAAGAACAAATCAACGGTGAGGAACAGGAAATACACAACAACCATCATCCCATATTAACTTTTTCCTATGAAAGTGTTTAATAACAACAATTTTACCCACAGGGTTAATGGTGGGGAAGGTGCAGGCCACAGACCTAGATGATCCTAAAACTGACCACGCTAGAGTCCGTTATAAGATCATAGATGGAAATAGCAATTTTGCTATTGATCCATTATCGGGTGTCATCACCACAAAGAGTAACACTCTGGACAGAGAGGTGAGTCTTTTCATTAGTGTGCAAATTATTTACTTTGTTTATTTAAATCAAACATTCTGGTTTACGTTTGTCTATTTAAATTTGTGATTTTTGATTTTTAATACGTCTTTGTCACATTTCTTTTTAAGACACAAGACAAGTACTACGTGGTAATGGAATGCAGAGATATGAAAGGTGCACCAAATGGTTTGTTCAGTACAGCGACTGCAACAGTTAGACTGAGTGATATCAACGACAACCCACCAACCTTTACCAAAGGATATGTAAGTGTCTGAAGGGAAAAAAAGATTAACTAACTAAATATTGTAACAAATTCGTAAATGTTTTTTTTTTTTTGTCAGTATACAGCCAGTATCGCAGAAAACGAAAAAGATAAACTTCTCCTGAGGATTCCTGTGGAGGATAAGGATTTAATAAACACACCCAACTGGAATTCCAAGTTTGTCATCACTAAAGGAAATGAAAATGGAAATTTTAGGTGTGACAGAGACCCCAAAACAAATGAAGGACTTCTTTATATTATACAGGTGGGCATAATTAAAAAAAAATTAACGAAAAAAAAAACTGTCTATCATGTTCACAGTATTTAATTTGAGCTTCCCCTAGCAGAAACCCCTGATCTTTTTTATATTACTGTAGATTTGCATCTGTTTTAATCAGAAAGGTTAGATAATTAAACAAAGTAAATATTTTTCTGTTTTTACACATTTCTGTTTTTTTAGCCCTTAGATTATGAGAAGACCAAAAATGTACAGCTGCAGATTATGGCTCGTAACGAAGCTGACCTGAACGGCACCAACGCTCAGTGGCAGACCGCCCCCGTGAATATCTCTGTCATCAATGTGGACGAAGGCCCAGAGTTCATGCCACCTATCGTCCGAATCCCTGTCAAAGAAAACACGCCAAACGGCACTATAATAGGAACTTACTCAGCGTTGGATCCTGAGACCAAAAAGAGTGATGGCATTTCGTAAGTATTATTATTTTACGTTTACTTTTTTTTTCTGTGGTTCTGGATGGCAGCTAACCCAAGCAAATTCTCAAGACCCCCGTCTCCAGTTTATGTTTCTGCTCTTAAACACCGGAGGGCAGACTGTGATTGCCGAACTGAAGGAGCTTTTAAAACACAGTTTCTTTACTGTGTTTTCAGGTATTACAAGATTTATGACCCAGGGATGTGGGTCAATGTGGACAAAAATACTGGAGAGCTGAAGGTTACAAACACAATTGACAGAGAGTCGTATCTTGTCCAAGATGGGATCTACAACATCACAGTGAGGGCTGTTGATTCCAGTAAGTTACCTTCTTCTGATTCTTTCTTAAACTGTTTAAATAGCATAGGGACAAGCATATCCTACAGTTTTTTCTTTATTTAACTAGCAGGTCATTGTTGTCTCAGTACAACAATGACCTGCTAGTTAAATCTCAGTCCAATGGACATTTGCCAAACCCAAACGGAATTAATGGTTTGGAAGGATATCTAGTCTACTTGTTAAATTACAGCAGAGAACATATTGTTCACAGCCTTTTCTTTTGATGAAGGCTTAATACCAGTCAAACGTGAAAGGGAAACAGCCCTTCCTTCTACCTGCCTGAACATAATGTCTTCCTTTCTTTTAAGGACATCTATTGACAAGCAAGAGTTTTCATTTACCGTGACTCATGTTATCTCTTGATCAGGCTTGTTTCTCTGCGTGGAAAGTTTTACAGATAGCTAAAAAAAAACAGTTGACTAAGTAAAGCATTATCCTTTTTCCATCTTGTTTTTTTATGCTGAGAAGTTCACCATTGTTTTATCTGAGAACTAATCCAGCGCTGCTCTATTTCAGCTAACAAAGCAGGAATTGGAACAGTCATTCTCGTGATTGAAGATGTCAACGACAACCAGCCAGTGATCCCGTCTAATCTGGTGCTGTGTGAGGACAAAACGGACCAGCTTAGCTCTGTGTTGGTCACGGCTGAAGACAAAGACCTCAATCCATTTTCTTCACCCTTTTCCTTTAAATTGTTACCTGAGTTTGAAGACAATTGGTCCCTGGAACCATCCAATGGTAGGTACTTTTTAATGTAGGGACTCAGGTTATGTCAAAGAGTGTTTAATGCTTGGCCTGTTTCTTTTCAAGACCCTAAACATGATTTAACCCAAACTTATACAGTAATGGATGTTATATACCATAGATTGAAGGTGATTTTTAAAAAATGTTTACACTGCCTTGTGTTTTTGTTTTAGCAACTTCTGCTAAGTTGAAGCAGGTGAAGAAACTTCCCACAGGGGTGTATGATGTCTCCATGGTTGTCAAAGATCTGCAAGGATATGGTGAAAAACAGACAACAAAAGTTACAATCTGCCAATGCCAGAAAGGAGTCTGCATGGCCAAGAAGAGCGCTGTGTCTTTAGGGCCAATGGGTGCCTTGGCATTGTTTTTGCCTCTGTTGCTCCTCCTCCTGTTTTGTGAGTCCCTCATTATTGTCACAGTGGTGGTAGATTAAGTGATGTGCAGATAATGAATTTACTAAGTAAACCATACGTGTGGCCAAACGTGTAGAAAGTTAAAAGTTTTATTGGATTTGACATGTCTTTTTAGGCATTTTACAGTGATGCATATAATATTTAAATGTTGTATATGGTGTAAATTATATCTAAAATGTTATTATTGTTTTGATTTTTCAGTCTTAGCCCTTGCATTTCTATGCAAGACAAAGGGAGAGAAAATAGAACTTGAAGATATGGGTTACGGAGCAGGGATTCTGCTACCATCAAACACAGAAGCCCCAGGAGATGAAGTGGTAAGACCGTCATCATTAACCCATCGGAGAACCTTTCCTTTCATTTTGCATTACTTCACTGATTTTTTTATTGTGGCTTGTTTTGCGTTGCAGGATTCTACAATCATTAACGCTCCTTTCACTGGGTTTGAACTGGGAGGAACGAAAGGCTCCATGAAGGATTCTCTCCACAATATGGCATGGCAGGGAAACAAAAGCATGAGCACAATCGGAGGACACAGTATGCATGACTTTGGATATCAACAAACCATGAACAATTTTCAAGATTACTCATCTGGCCAGTATGATCAGTATGGTGGTGGTCAGCTCCTTGGTAGCGGCACGGATTCCAGGCATTTCTTCCAGGACGCATCCTATATGGAGACCTGCCGAACAAATGAGCTTCTTCTACAACAGGTGAGGTTTCATTCCGTTTTTGACTTGAATATGGTAGAGATTTATGTAGGGGTGGAAATTAGCTTTAAAGCGTTAGGGAAGAAGGATGATTTGTCCAGCTGCAAAAAGCTTTTCAGTCTGTGAAGTTTAATAACTTCTGTGTTATCTGTGAAAGCAAAGGAAGCTCCCATATGCATTATAATCTTGTGCTATAAGCCATGATTGTCTTCTCTGTAAACTTTAATATTTCTTGGTAAGAATTTTCTTTTTTTTCTCTGCGGCTGACTAGGGAAGTGTTTGTTCAATTTGTAATATCTGACTGCCAGTCATATCCTGAGCTGGCGTGTGTTATCACCCCATCCTTCGCTCCTGTCGCCCAGGCTCAGTCCTCCTAGATAAATAACGCTCCCTCCTCCTTCTGCCTTACAGAAAGTTTACACGATGGCGACCGAGGGCAACGAGCGATACGCAGACGACATCGTCCACTCGTACGGTTACGAGGGGGCGGGCTCCGATGCCGGCTCGGTGGGATGCTGCAGCCAAATCGGCGAACCCAATACCCTGGACTTTCTAAACACACTCGGACCAAAGTTCAAAACTCTCGCAGACGTTTGCACAAAGTCGTGAACAAAGACAGTTAACAGTGTTTACTTTTCACGGCACATGGATTAGAGGCCTGACATCTTAAAGCTGGTTGTACATTCTGAACGTTTTTAGTGTTGCTTTTTCTTGTTTTTGTTTTTTGTTTTGTTTTGTTTTGGGAAGCTTTTTTGGTAGAAGTCATTTGCACTGAAAACTAAGCAGAGGCTTTCAGTTTTATATGAATTGCATTCCTGTGTGTTAATTTCACTCCCAAAAGTGTATATGAAGAGATGCAATTTTTTTTGTTTGTTTTTTAATCTAAATATTTTGTGAATATTTTGTGTTCAATGCTAAATTTTTATAACTTGTGTGATTGATTTTGTTTAACTGTAGATTTTTAAAATATATATTTTAAGTAAAGAACCTAAATGAACAAAGATTTTAATGCAAATGCTTTTTATTGACATTTCATTTAGATTTCGTATCAAATCACACACTTCTAGCATTCAGTTTTAAGAATTCTGGTGGTTATTCTGCAGTGATTTTTCAACTGGAAGCCATTTTTTCCCTTCTGTTATGCAGTAATTATCTGCACAAGCACATTCTGGCCGCACTGGAATGTGTTTACTGTTAACTGGGTGTAGTTTCGGGCCCTGTGTCTGTGGGGTTATTGCGACATTCTGACAGCGCTCTTGTGAAAGTCTACATGAGGGAGTGAACGGGAGGGGTCGGGTGTGACACTGTCCGTAAATAACTTACAGAAACGCTCCCAACATGTAAAGCCAGACACTTCCGTAAAAGAATCCACAGAACCTGTTCATTGTTTCATTGACCATTTTTTCCCCAATAATGCATTAAATGGATATTAAACCTCTGCTGTTCTGACAAGTTTCTCGTGAGTTTATTTTCAAAGAAAAAATAAATTCAACCCAGATTTGAATTGAAGTGATTGGTTTGCGTTGAAAACCTTTGCAGCTCAGCGTTCATGCTACGACTTGTACTATTTTCACACTTCTTCGCCGAGTGGAGCTTCCCATGCTGAAACTGGCGCTGACATTGTGTACTTTGGTTTAATGATCCTCTAGGCGTGGCACTCTGAGCAGCACATTGTTACAGCACACTCAAAGGGCCTTAACAACAAGCTAATATTTACCTGTGCCCTTTTGCAAATCAAGGAAGATCAGAACTTCCCCATGACAACGGTTGTGCACAAAGCCCTGCAGCATGAAGAAAAAGAGCTGAAATTTAGGCAAGCTTAGCATATCCAGGTGACATTTTAGAAATAAAACATTAAACCATGTTCTTTATTAGTCACTGATATTTATTAATATTTAACACCCCGTAACAGTCAAAAGACTAGTTTACATTAAGTTTTAAAGGTACTTATTGCAATACGGGAAGTAACAAAAAATATCCTGAATTATGTGAGCAGTGTTAACTCCAGTAGTTGTTCAGAATAGGCAATTCTGAAATCAGGTCTGCATTCAATGTAAACAAAACACTTGTATCTGCGGACTAATCTGAGTGTAAATATGTACCAATACATCAAAACTGCCTGACATTTTGATCCCAAACAGCCTCTTCCATGGACATTATTGACCTATGTTTTGGTCCTTTTGGCTGTTTCCGTATTAAATAATTTCATGTACTAATTTGCTCCAATTTAGTGTACAAATTTTTAATTTAAAGGAGACAATGCTTTTTAATCTTTCTTTTTCACATTTAAAACATTCAGTTGGAGTCTATATAAAGTGGCAATGCAATGCTTTGGTCTGAATTCCTCCTTATTGCAGTTAGGGTTAGTTAGTGGAACCACAAGCCCCTCTTTCACCCCTTGTCTGAGATCAACTCATTTTGATGCTGTCTCTTTAAATTCAAATCACACCCTGCCCCACCCAGCTTCCAGAGCTTGATTTACTATCTAGCGGTGCAAAAACATTTTATTTACAAATTAATACAATACGCCAACGTTATTTTTTCTTCTTTTTTTGTGGATTAGCCTTCATGACATCCCAATGAGTGTCTTCAAAATAAAAACACAAATTATTATTTATTAAATAAAGTAAACATCAGTTACATCTAGTGTGTAAAAACAAACCACAGTGATAGGTGTTGGTGCAAAAATGTGTGATAATATTTCCTGAGATGGAAATGATCCCCTGCTGAGATCAAACCCTGGGACGGCGTTAAAACTACAGGAATATTGTCGGCACAGATTAAAATCCTACTGTAACAATTATACCAAGTGGTGAATGAGATGTTAACATCAAGGGGCTTTGATTAATATCCCGCTGGGGCCAATTAAAAGAACCTTAGAAAGTCACTTAACTTAAAAGAAAAGAACGGAAACGATCAGTTAACAAAAAAGTCTAATATACAGTATATCACTCCGGTTTTAGTGAAGCAGCTTCTTTAGGATTATTGTTGAAATTAAAGGCTTAGCTTTCCTCGAATAAATGTTAGGAATGACTTACATTGAACACAACCACATTTCCCTAAATATTTGTCAGAGAGTTTCGTGTGGACTAATATAAGTTAGTTGTAATGCTATTATGAATTGGGTTGATTCCAAAAGTTAATTAGTTGTAAATAGACACCTAATGAATACATTCTATGAGTTTTGTTAAAATCCGTCAAGTGGTTCACGAGTTATTTTGCTAACAGACAGACTCAGTTGATCCTAATAGATAATGGCAAAGTTTTACAAACAATTCCTTTGCAATTGATAAGTTCTTGGAATATGTGTTAGTGATCAGTCTCAGCTACCACCACACAAAATCTTATCTGAATATGTGTCAAATTTATGAAGTTGGAGCCTTTTTGGCGTTTGATGAGGTTGCACTACTGTGTCGGCCATCTTAAATAGAATCAACTCCCAAAGTGAATCAGTTGTAGAGGTACATCCTGTGATTACTTTCTAAGATGTTTCATGAAAATACTTCCATCAATTCATAAAATATTTTGCTAACAGACAGTGTGCGCAAATTGGTAAAAAATTATTGCAGTCTCGCCTTTGGCCGTAGACGATCTTGTTGTATTGAAAAGCTGCAAGGATTCACAAAGACTTTTTGTCATTTTAAATCATGCGTCAGACATTAAAGCTGTAGTTACTCAGTCTTTGCTCTTCTGAACTCTTGACTCGTGCAACTGCTCACAGTGATGACTTAGCTCTGAGACTTGGGATTGAAAGTTACATGAATAGCAAAAATGATTTGACACAGTTTATTTATAGGTGCTTACCACTCAGCGCGTGTGAAATTTATCACTTTCGTTCAGACCGAGAACCAGAGCTCAAAAGAGTTTAACATAACAGCAGTTTCACTCTTCTGGCTCTCACTCTTCCTTCTTGTTTGCTGCAGTGAATTACATATTTCTCACATTCTAATGTAAAAATATATCAGCATAAAAAAAGCGCAAAATGACAAGTTCAAGTGACGAATCTTCGAGACATGAGAAAACATTATCAGCCGCTAAAATGAAAACCTATTTGAACTATATAATTTCTTTAAGGATCATCAGAATACGTCCTTGATTTTCATACAGTGAAGCAACAGATGAGCTAAATCCTTCAGATACTTGTATGTCCACCCTTATCAGAACTGCTTGAGCCGTCATTTTAAGTCACCTCTGCAAAAATGCAATTAATTCTAAGGCAGAGGCGTGAAATTCATTTATTGCTTGTAATTAGTTTTCGTCATACTGTGAAAACAATCTCCCCACTCATCCTCTGTCAGAGAATGTGAAGACATGCAGCTTCATTGGAGTTCAGTGTGGAACACGAGCAAGACATTTTGCAGCAGTGATGTGTGGACTTCAAAATGTATTTGACTTTGAATTTAAGAGTTATTGTGTGAATTCAGCCCTCACACTATTGTTTCTTTTTCTTTCTTTTTTAATCAAACTATTTCTGCAAACTTTGTTCTAATTCAGCCATTCACATATCAACTCATATATGTTTTTGTAACATTTATAATGTATAACATGTAAACTGTATTTACAAACATTTTCTACATAGAAACACATTTAGATCCTTCAAAAACAACTTCTAGCTACTGTTTGGGTTTTATAGCTTTTAGCTAGCACTTTTCTACTTCTGGTATTGAGTTATGTGTTTTGCTAATTGTAGTGTTTGCTACATCTAGCTTTTAGCTGGAGTTCTGCTTATTAGTTTTGACAACTGAGCTTCTATGGCAATTTTTTTAAGCAGTCATTCATGTGTGAGAAAATGCCTTTTCTCTGAGAGTTCACAAAAAATATTTTAGCTTCCCTCAATGCACACAACAGAGGATTATTCCAAGTGTTTGTCATTTGATAAACAAGGCCATGAACGGTTTAATTATGCTAAACCATAAGATGATGCAGATGCAATAAGCAACATTTAAGTTCAGTGTAATTCAGTGGCAGTTTGATGTAGTTCCTAGGCTGACCACTTGGTGGCACACTTACCCTCTCCTCTGAGCTCCTCCCCAGCTGGCTGCTTGTGGTGAATGTTTTTCAGGAGGTAGCTGGTCTGAGTTGTCACATGCATTTCCAAACACCTGAAACAACTTCAATTAAACTCTGAAGTCAAAACCTGAACATTTAAAATGAACAAAGTGACGAGTCGAGGCAAGGAAGCTCGGTGTACTTTGATATGCCAGACACTCATTATACACTTAAAGTCCTCTTCATTGATGTTTACGTTTCAACAAAAAAGCTTAGGATTTTTTTTTACTCACCTGTATAATTATGAGGGTTTAAAGGAGAGTGGAATAAACCACCTTCACCAATAAACCAATAAACCACCAACTCTTGAACCTGCCATGACTCATGTTTAAAACTCAGTTTTATTATAAAACAATAAGCCAATTCCAAACTATTAGTACAGCTTATATTTTATAATAAACGTCATCAAGACACATTTATAAATGACATCATTCATTTGTTTTTGTATTGAACTTGGACATATGACCATGAAGCTGCGAGCTGAGGTATCTGATAACCTAACATGTTGATCCAGTTTTGTTTGCTCTGCAGCAGGTAAACATTTTGCAGAGTTTTACATCTGTGCTCATCTCTCAAATTTGGGCCATTCTTGTACAATATGTTTTGTGTCTTTGCAATCATTCTGTCACAATTTGTAACTTTAATTTGTATTTATGTCTTAATGAATAGGTATGTTTGGAGACTTTGTTCTTTAGTTCATCATGTTTTATCATTATTTCTGTATTAGTTTGTTTTGGATGCGTTTTGTGACTATTTAGATCTTGCGAGTCACACTGGCAGATTTTCCAATCCTGTCTTTTTAGTCTTTTTTTGCCTCACACCTTCTCTTCTTTTTATAGAAATCTTTTTTGCAGTTTAGTTTGTATCACTTGACTCCAGTCTTTTCATCCCTTTATCTGTCCATGTCCTCATCTAATAAAACGAAAGACTATAAGAAAAAAAAAAAGTCAGACGGTTTCATAAAACCATGTTAGAGTATCTGTTTCTAAAAACAAAAAGAGCATTTAGCTGAATTTCTGTCACGCTCAAACTTTTCCAACGCCACGCCGAAGTTACCTGTGACAGCGTTTGTTAGCATTTCCTCTTAATAGCAGAGCGCAGCTGACATTTTAATTAGACATCTGCCGAACTGCAAGCCTCAGACACTCACTGTACGCAGGGCTCGACTCAAAAGCACTCAAGTGATGAACAGTTTAAAATATACGTTAAATTAATCAATTCATGCAGCAAATTTAATTAGCAGCAAACAGAAACTTAATATGTTTTTTTCCTTATCTATTCCTCCTTTTCTGTGTGTGTGAGATGCAAGTACACTTTTATACACACACACACACACATATATGTATATTCATAGGCTTAATTACAATTTCAACAGCTTAATAAAATGATGGCATGAGGAGGGAAGCTCAGAGGAGCATATAGGGCAGCCCAGCGTGAGACACAAACAACTTCAGTAATGTCTTTATCTTATCTTAACTTTATCTCATTAGTGGCAATTTGGAGTAAATTAAAGCCTCTTTTTTGTTGACAAAGATCAACTAGCTGCAGCAGGCATGCTGAACCTGGTTGAGTTCAAATGTCAATCAGCTGTAGATGCAATGATTATGAAAACATCATTTCTTCGTCAAGATTTCTAATAAAAGTTGTAGCTTTGAGTAGACATGTGCAACAGATAATGGTCAGTGCATGTGTTGGGGATGGCTCTAAGCCAGGTGTGTCCAACATATTTTCTCAGATAACCACATTATGGTGACTTTCAAAGGACCTGCTGTAATTAATGTTAACGTTTCAGGTTTAATGTGGACTAAACACAAAACATCACATTCCTCCTCTGATTGCTATGGCTAACAAATAATAACTGAGCTCAACGTGGTATTTCGTGCATAGAAACAGCGTCTTAACACATCCTCTTATAAACACTGAAAAGCGATACATGTCTGACCGACTAAATGAAATAAATAAGAAAGACATACCCATAAAAGTAAAAAGAAAATCAATCTCTCCCACTTTCCAACAAGGAATTCCCACTAGAGGGATTGTTCCAGTTAGTATTTACAACGTGTAAGTGGGGAAATTTCCATTTCCCAGTATAACCGGGCCACAGCAAAGAAAAGCCTGCAAAAATGCAGCAAAATGGATATTATACAACATGCTAATTTTGACAACTACATACTGGTGGTGGAATGCCGTCATTTTGCAAGTAAAATAACCCACATGCATTGTGGGGGGTGTAATTTATGGTCTATGCTAGCTTTAAAGCAGCATATGCTTATTTTAAGACTTTGAAGCTCTCACAGGCCAAATAAAATGCTTTGATGGGCCACATTTGTACGGAGCCTGTCTGGTGACATGGAATAATTTTATTTTTTCACGTGCCCACGCAATAATTTTCACGTGGCCACGTGAAAATAACACGTTCC
>JARVGW010000815.1:8324815-8335271 GCA_031762495.1 Anablepsoides rubrolineatus
TCCATCCATCCATCCATCCATCCATCCATCCATCCATCCATCCATCCATCCATCCATCCATCCATCCATCCACTTTAAAATTTTATTCATACAAATGTAAAATGTATTTTGCAAATAACTGATCATAACATCTGATTTATTATTTTTAAATGATGACATCAGACTGACAAAAAGTAGAAAGTTATGTGAAAATTTGGGTGCTTTTAAAGACTAAAATAAAGAAAATTAATACAAAAATAACCAACACCATAATTATAAAATAAGATATTTCAGCTCATTTCTGCTCATTTTTTTCTCATTATGAAACTTTTGAAACTAATGCTTACAGTAGGTAATCTCTCTATATATAATCATTCTGAAATTTTACTCAAGAGTAGCACAATTTTGTAATTTTGTAATAGTATTCCTCAAGTAAAGTAAAACGTTTAGTGTAGTAAAACTACTCCTAAGAGTACATTTAAAAAAAGTTATTTAAGTGAATAATGAGTAAATGCAACTAATCAGCTCCTTCTGTTACCATGTTAAACATGTCATGATAGTACTGTTTAAAAAGAGAGCTGTTTAGAGACATAAAGCAGTGGAAACGTTTGATTTTAAAGTCCAGTACTGGATTTGGTGAAAGCCCACACATTTAGATACAAACACCTTTTATCAACAGTCTGTGTTGATTTGGGCTTGTTTTGCAGTCACACTCGAATACTTCGCAGTTCCTTCTCTGTAAAGTCTAGAGACCAGTTTAAGGTAATTTATTCCACAGCTGAAGCTCGGCAGATAATGGTTCTCGCAACACAACAGTGATCCCAAACACAGCAACGATTCTGCAACATAATAGCTAATAAAGACCAGATTCAAGGAGATTCAACTGCAAAAGTCAAGTCAAACAACCGACAGCTTTCTGACTGAAAGCTGTGCAGAAATTATTGCTCTCAAAACCTAATGAATAACTCTTCCATAATGATGTAATAAAATAAGGTCAAATAGAACAAGAATACTTGTGATTCTATATATTACATTGCTTTTTATACAACAGTTATGCTTCTTGGCCTAGTTTTTAGACATTAATGACATTGTGTAAAATGCAGTGAGTCATTGTTTATCTGAAACGGTTTTATTTATCAAATGTACGTGACTGTCTGAGTTTTAACATTTTCAGTTCTCCCGCACAAAAGAACAAAACCTGAACAAAATAAAAATCCACCTCCTCCTCTCTCATTAAACTCCAGCACAACATCCCAGAAAATCACTTCATCAGTTGGGAGTGGCAGCTAAAGGAAGGATGGCAGAGGAGAAATCGATGTGAGGACACTTGGCAGCCATCTCGTTCCTCTAACCTTTCATCTTTTTCCACTAAGGGGTCAAATCCGTGCTCCGTCATCAGCAGGTCCAACACTCTGGAATGAATTGGTTTAAATTCACTAAATAATGCAGAATGTGTCTAGACGATATACGGCTCTTTTATGTACAGCATTTTACTTCTTGCTCGTGAAAAACTGTTTTTAATGAGAACATATACTGTAAAACAAGTGTATTTTTGTTCAAATTGAATGGAAATGTACAAAAGAAATACATAAAAGGCTGTGGATATTTAAAGCCTATTTAAATTCTGTAATGCAGGGACCTGTTTGATTTGTGCATACAGAGAAGTGGGTAATTGGTACAGGTTGTGGACGCTCAGTCTACAAATACGGGTCACCTGGGGAGAATGACCTTTGAAAGGTCACGGTCCAGTCAGATCACTTCCCTTTTTATGGATTCAACACATAACCAGGTGCCTCTGATTAATTACTAACCAAGCCTCAAACAAACTGCTTCCACAGCTGAATTTGGAGCAAAACATTGCTTCACTGCGCTCCATCACATTTATACAGGAGCACACAGTTTTGATCTAGATCTGTGGTCTGCAGGTAATATTCAGCTAGGTCGATCTAAACAGTTTTCTGTTCTTATGCAAAAGCTCAAAGTTAGGGGTTTGAATGTGGAGTGGCCATTGGTGCCAGACAGGCTACAGACAAACCTTCTCAAAGCTTTAAAGATATTGGTCCAAATAAAAGGCAGTTTCAAGGGAGTGGCATTTGTGTGGACAAAAAAAAAAGGTCTTGTTAATATCAAAAGTCAGAGGAGAATTGGCAAACTGGTTTGAGATGACAGATAGCTTTAATAACTGCTTGTTACAAACTTTACAGGATACCATCTCTGAAACACTGTTGCCAACTCCTCTGTAAGAAAAATCACTACAGGCTGTCCTAAAAGTCGCTAAATGATGTCATCTCTTGAATTGCATATTTGGACATTTATCAATAATTGTGATCTAGGCTGTAGGAGAAATGTTTATTAACATTAGAGAGGAAAAATGTGAGTTAAAACACTCTAAATATGTTTAAAACTTAAAATGAACATATTGGGATAATTTCATGACTTTAATGCTTTGTTTAGATCCACATTACATAAATCAATTTTGAAAAGAGAATGAATAAAGAATATCAAATTAAACCAAAAGTCATAGGTGTCAGAGATTCACACAAAAGGAAGGATGTTAAGAAGTGAGTCAAATGCAGTCCAGGGATTTATTTTAGTGCGACAGTGTCAGTGAAAAAAACGATGAGGAAAGTGCTGACGCCAAAGTCTCTAATAATACTGAAAAAAGTTGCTAAATTTATCACTCGTTGCTTTTTTTGGGGAAAAAAAAGACATTAGAGGGGTCTGAAAACTGAAAACTAAATCTAGAGTCAAGGTTGCTAACTTGACACTGTTCAGAACACACAACTCCCATTCAGCCTTGAAGCTGGTGGGCTATGGCAGCAGAAGATGGGGGGCCACTTCTGTCAGCTCAGACAGTTCACTCAGACTCAACAATAAGAAATTGAGCAAACATTGGCTGACATGATGGGTCTCGATTTACAGAACTCCAGAACTCCTCCACAGTCAGCAGATCTCAATCTCGTTCAGCACCTTTGAGATATGGTGGAACAACGGACAAATCTGCCACTATAGCATGATGCTATCATGTCAACATGGACGGAAATCTCTAATGGTTCACATGGCAAGATATTTGTGCTGATTTTTGGCCAGATTTTGCTGTTTGGATCATCTTGAGGATGCCCCTATTATTGGAACGACTCTAAAAATAATCTTAGGAGATATTTTTGCCATATGTGGAGTGTTAAGAGTGGTCTGGTTGGCTCAAAAAGACGTTGAGACAGCTTCAATCTCAAATTGGAGATATTCAACATGTTGGTTATAGTCCGGTATCTCAGCGTGTGAGGTGTTCCCTGTGGACGAACGAGCTCGCAGCCTGTTGAATATGATGTAGCCAATGAGAAAGCAAGGTGTGGGAAATGGGAGATGTTTTTAATTTTTTTCTCAGTTAAAAATAGTCCACAAAATATCGCCATGGCTTCTTCCTTGTCGTCCATGTTTATTTACTTTGAACTCACGTTTGATCTTGAGAGATGTCGCGGAATTTCCTATTAGATAAAATTCAAACTTGTTATATGTCTGTTTTTATTTATCGTCATTTGTCATTCTTCTCAGCCAACAGTTTTGAAAATTTGAGGAATGTTTACAACTTGATGAGTCAATGACTTGGTAGTTCTGAAAGCAAAAGGAGGTTCAAACCCAATACTAGTAAGGTGTACCCAATAAAGTGGCTGGTGAGTGTATACAGTAAGTGTCCATGTAGATTACTAATATAGAACCGTTTGAAGGCAATAAAGGAGTGAAAACAGCAATGTGCATTAATGAACATAAAAACTGGTCTTTTCTAGTTACCAATTGGGTTAGTTTAGTTTAGATTACTGTATATAGCATTAATTTCTAACAACAAAAACAATCTCAGGCACTGGACTGTTGGGGAATAAATAAATAAATGAATAAACCGGAGGACACTTGTCTTTTAGGACACGGACAAAATGCAAAAAGCCCAAAGAAGAAACACGCAGCTGGAGATGTGCATTAATGGTCTTCCACACCAAATGTAAGCTGAGTTTATTCTAAAGTGACTAAAAGCTATAAAACCACATCTGAGGACTTTCTCCAATATTTTGTTTTTCACATTTTTACGATTCTTTTTTTTGGGGGTCTGAGAAAAGCTTGTCTACACAGCGTGAGTTAAGAATGACACGCTCACCAGCTGGTAGATCAATGCACTGTTACAGCTGTAAGACTGCAAAACTAACATGAAACAACTGATAACTCATGTTGTGCGTGTGTGCAGAAACACACATTTAAAAAAAAAAATCTATATGGGCATACAAAAGTTACTTTTATAAAGAGTCTTTTTGTGAAACTGTCAATATGTAAATGCTTAATTTTAACATTTAACAGTGTTTTATTATGTTTAATTGTAGTTTAAACTTGATTTTATTGCTTTCTTAATGTTTTGCTGTTTAGTTTCACTTAGTTGTTAGTGTAGAATTCACATGCATGACTAAGGCTCAACATCTTGATGAGATTAAAGCTTAACTGATACTAACAATTGAGTTTCTGATTAAACAGTTTCACATTGTTGCAAATGTGAGTGTAAAAGGTGTGGCACCGGGTGACTAATCATTATCATTGTGTCTGTCAATCCATAATCCCGAGGAATAAGGAAATGTAAAATAATTCATGCCAAAAGCAGCATTTATTTAATTAGAGCAATGTTTTGCTGCTTTATTCTTGCTCTGTGTACAACAGCTTTTGCCTTTTTTTGCAGCAGCTGCTGCTGCACACATAAAAACAACAAACATATAAATAACTCAGAGCAGTAAGTGAAATAATTTACGAGTTTTTCTGTATGTTCAGGCAAAAACAAGCATAAAGAGCAACAAAAAGCAGCAGGACAAAGGGATGTATACTGTGCGTTCATGAAATACATCCAACTTTAAAAGATGGTGTTCGATAAGAAATATTTAGCTTTTTTATGAGCATAGAGCAAGTATACAAAAATAAAATTTTAAATTATTCAATGTTTTACAATAAAATTGAGTTAGATGAGCTAATTTTATAAATAAGTGATGACACAGCAAACCTTTTTACAAAATAAATCCAAATAAAAGGCTTTTGTCTAAACTTGTAAATTCTAATAGTATCAATATTCACAACCCTTTTATTAAACACATAAAAAGCCTGTTTTATTTTGGAAACAAATAGTGATGTAAAATGAAAAACTGTGATTCAGTTCCTGTGGAATGCTGGGAAGAAGGGCGTATAGGCAAAAGCTAAGGGTACCATCCATCTAGGGGGTGCCACAAATGGGGGACCAAAACACTATTAAATACTATGACAAATATTTATAACTTTTTTCTGTGGGTTTCTCAGACTGATTTGTTACTTCATGATGTTTTACAGTGCAGAGGATATTTTGTGATAAAAGTATATGATGTTGTCAAAACAAACTACTGGTGCTCAGTGGGTGAATAGAAAACTAAATAAGAATAATGAAAGTTTCAGTTCTGATCTCACATGAAGTTCATCCTAAAGTCTGGTTTTCAGTGGTCTACCTTTATAAAATACTGATTTTATGTTTTTTTAATCTCAAGAATTCAGTAAAATGCTCCTCAAATAGTTAGAAAATGCATAGTTTTGAGTAGAACTGCCCCCCAGAACTGCTTCAGTCCACAGCTGTTTGTTAACATGAAGGTGTTCCTCAAAGTTATCAACAAATGTTGGGGCAGGTGTGAGGTCGACTTCTGGAATTATGTTTTAAAGTAATTTATATTGTTAACTATTTTATCAAGACAACTTGGTTTCTAAAGATAATATAATATCAAAGACACAACAATTTAATTTGGTACCTGCATGCATTTAAATTTGCAGTGAGATTTAAAAATTTGCACAAGGGCCGCCACCCGAAATCATGCCTAGGACGTCAAAATATCCAGGGCCGGTCCTGCAGGGAAATATTCATTGACTGTTTCTTTGACACCCACTTTTATCATTGTTGTAGAGAATGTAGACCAAACAAAAGCCATTCAAGGTTTTACCTCTCAGTTTAGAGGGTTTGGTTGCAGACGTCACAGAGTCAAACACTTAAGGACACTTAAAACAGCTCATGCTTATAAAGCGACAGAGCTGTTTTTACTGAACAAGACAAATACTTGACTGTTTTAATGCAAAGTGTAGATCTACATGTTTGAAAATTATTTTTAGTTGCATTAATAATGCAAAGAAGTTTATTTTCTTGCCTGTAATTAAACTGCTGCATTTTAATTATATTCTGTGCCAAAACTAAAGAAAACAATATAATTGATTCTTATATTTAAATGAAAACCTGCCAACATTTAGTCAAGTAAAAAAAAGTCTAAACGTGAATAATTCCATGAAAAAAATAAAGTGAACACAGAGGAAATGTGCCCGGCTAAATATATCTCTTTAAATGGGTATGAGTGTAATTTATCTTTTCCTTCAGGAGTCTCTGGGTGAAGCGCAGTGACTCGCTCTTTACCCTGAAAAGTGGCCGTAACAATGGAGGACGGGGCAAGGGAAGGTTGCATGTAATTACACCAGCCCTCAGGCTTAATTAGGTCACCCTCACCGAATGTGGATAAAGTGTGATGGTGTGCATCTGTTTACATCCCTAAGCGAGTGTTCGTGTGAATTTTTATCTCCCAACACACCAGAGGGTCAGGTTCATAAATTACAAGATCCAAACGGATCTACAGCAGAGCTCCTGCGTGCAGCTGCGTGTTCCTGGGAAATAAAGCCAGCAGATATGTTTTGTCAGTCATCAAGGCTGTAGTTGTTAAGGTGTGCGAGCCACTCCTGTCTAGTTATTTACTGTATAAATACTGTATGTCTGACTGTAAAACTTTTTTTTACAAAGAAGGTGGTGGCTTGTTTTTAAGACAACTGATCAAATGGTCACAGATTTTTTACTCCCAGAAAAACCTAAAAGTAGCAGATCTTGTTTTTCCTTTATAATGGGCATGTATTTTATTTCAAAGAAGAAAAGGATCTGAAAAAAGGAAGAAAAAAAAATCACAGACATGGGAAATTAAATGTTAGTTGGTCAGTTTTATGTTTTAATTAAATTAAGGGTTTTGTAAATTGGGTAGTCCACCTTCACCTGCATGGGAATTCTTGCTTAAGTTGGTTTAATGAAACCCAGCAGTCCTGCCAGTATTTCCTCGGCTGTAAAACACTATTTGGTCACACACATTTAAATACTATAGCTGCATGGTTAGAATCAGGAAAAAGAGTCACTTTCTGTTTTACAAAAGGTCCATTATGTTTGGGTAAGTTAAGGCAGCTTGTTTTTTTTCTGTTATTTTTGGTTTGAGATGGAATCATGGTGTTATATGTGGTTAATTGCACCCCCAGAGTAGCATAAAAGCACTTCTGAGTAGAAAAAGGTACTATATTCCTACTAAGATGAAAACTGAACTGAATGCAATGCTTTATTGAAGTGTTCACATGAACACTTTACTTAAAGGAGACAACTATTTGACAGAACATAGTGGAGACGTGGTGTTCAAAAACCATCTGAATCTTTTGAACAGCTCTTTAAACAAATGAGAAACATCATACTTCATCACAGTGAAATATGCCATAAATCACATGTGTCCAACTCAAGGTCCGCGGGCAAAATCTGGCTCTCTTTACCATTTTATCTGGCCCCAAAGATAATACTATAAATGTCAAATAGTTTTATGGTTTCTCTTTATGTCATTGTAGTGCATTATTCTCTTTCATATCTTTGATTTTCATATATTAAGAGCAACAGATAATTGAGTTTATCTTCTTTTGTATTCTCTTCTTAGTATTCAAATATTTGTATTTTTAGTAAAGGTTTGCTTTTTTACTGATTTGCTGTGATAAAAATCACGTCTGAGGTATAATTAAAAGAAAAAGCTGTTGATAGAATGAATGCAAATTAATGCTTATGTCTAATTTGTTTTGTTCCCCTTGTTAGGTTATGTTCTATATTCGACATAAAACACAATTTTGAAAAGGCCATTTGTATTTCTGTAAGATTAATTTGTTACATGACATTTTTTCTATAAATATTGACAGATATTGGCCTTTGGCTTGGACCAAGTTTTAAATTTTGACCCCCTTGTTTAACTAAGCTGACACCCCTGCCATAGGTTGTATGTTGTGATGTCACTAACAGTCAAAATTGAATGACTCTCAAAACAAACAGATCCATAAGATCCTTCAACGAGCCACATATCCCATTTCTCATAACTAGACTATTTCTTTAGAGTCCAGGTGCCAAACTCTTTAAATAGCTGTAGAAAAACATGGCAGCTCAGGTCAAAATGGACCATTTTGAAGCTATTACAAGATAGCTTCTATTTGTTACAAGCTTTTCCTCCTCTTATTCTGATATACTATAGACACTCAAAGCACCCTTGCATGCTGGAAACACCCACTAAATGTTATTTCCAATACTTTTCATATAGCTGTTGTCAAACTTAAAGGATAGGTTTGTTTTAGAGTGACAAGAGCTCTCCACCCAGCCCTTTTAGATTGAGTTGTATTGACTGTTTTCAGATAGTGTCATCACAGGAACTAAACAAAAAATGAAAAATGGTCCAAGCTCCTCATTTAATCATGCTGAAATTATTCCAAGGTGACATTACTGTCTACAGTCTACATCTTACGTTGTTTTTCCTCCCTCTGCTTTCATTTTTCATTGTCATTTTAAAACTGCCAACCTTTTGTCCTGTGCTCTGTGTTTCTGTGCCCTTGTGCTCGCTGTTTCTGTCTAAGAACACCATTATTACCATGCATGGCTGTTTGTTTAAAGAGTGGGGGGGGGGGGGGGAGGACAAAAAATGGGTGAGAAAAGCTAATGATGTTGGCTTGCGCTCAGAGCTAATTAAAATTCTATAAATATAATGGAGGTAGGTGGGGGGTGATGGATGCAACGTGTCAGAAGTCTGGTGAGCAGGGAGGTGCGTGGAGATGTCCGGACAATCAATACTCGCCGAGTGAATGCATGACACTGCATATGCATTTAATGAACCAACAGGTTTATCTGTTAATTACACGCCAGGACACACCTTCACATTCTTCACACTGTGCTAAATCTCTCTGGTCGGCCAGATAATGGCCGGCTATTTCACACAACAAATCTGCAAACGGTGGGCACGTTCTTCTATTTTTACCCCGCTCACTTTATCTCGCCCTCTCCTGAGTGTGCTTTCATTTATTGAAGGTAGTTCTCCTTGCAGCACACTCCACGTTGTAATGACTAATGTAATGCCCCCCACCACTCCACCCCACCCTACTTTATTTATTTATTTAAATTCTACAAGCATTAAATCTAAAAAAAAAAAAAAAAGAATGTGTGCTTAAACGATCATGCAGACAAAAAGGGGAAATAGTTCAAATGTAAAACGTTGGTAAATCAACAAATACAGCTTTCAGGTTAAACGCTAATTCATTTCAGCATATCTCTTTTCTAGGAACCAATTTTTCTCCCTGCCATGGAAAGGTGTTACATAAAACTAAAAAAAAAGAAAAATACACTCGGTGCCCATCTCAGCCATGACAATCAGAAAATCCATCTGTGTTTGTATAGCAACTTTGTGTTTTTCCACTTCATGCATTTAAAAGTCCTGCAGCTGCAGCGTAATCCCTTACTGAAGGAAAAATATAGAAATATGCCATGATGATGTATTTTAAGGTGTGGGTTTAAAATATGATTTCATGCAAGTTATTTTTTTTGTGTGTGTGGGGTAAAAAATGTAATAACAAAATAAGAAATGAGAAATGGGTAAAAAAATTTTTTACCACTGACATATTCTATGATGTATAAACAAAAGGTTTTGGACAGTTTTTCTTTTGTTTCTTTAAGTTCTGTATACATAGAAAAATTGTTGTTGGCGGCATGGTGGGTCAGTTGGTAGAGCCTCTCAGCAAGAAGTTCAACGGAGAGTATCCCGACTTTTCTGGGTAGAGTTGCGTGGGTTTTTTCCTCTCACTGCTAGGTTAATTGGTAACTCTAAATTGTCTGTCTCTGTGATGGACTTGCAACCTGTCTGAGCTGTACAGCTGGATGTGGGCTCCAGTGACCCTGAAAGGAAGATGTGGGTATAGATAATGGATGGATGGATTTTAAATAAAATCATGTTCACAAGCAGCTGTGGACTAAGGCAGTTCTAGGGGAGTCCAGCGGTATACTACCATAAAGATATGTTTAAAAGATCTATTCAAAACTAGGCATTTTCCAACCATTAAAAAACATTTTACTAAATTCTTGGGATTAATAAAACAATATTAAATCAGTATTTTATGAAGGTAGAACACTGAAGCCAGATTTTAACTTGAACTTCTTCCATTATCCTTATTTTGTTTTCTATTTACCCACTGAGCATCTAACACGTTCTCACTCCCAACTCGTCAATATGTGACGCTCGGTCAGGGACCGTCTGCGTCCAGTTTTGGGGTTTTCAAAACTGGACGCGAGCGGCTTTTCCGGGTTGCGCCACTTTGGGGTCTTTGGCTTCGGGGTCTGAGGTTAATATTA
>JARVGW010000815.1:8359240-8376893 GCA_031762495.1 Anablepsoides rubrolineatus
TTTTCTAATTTATATTCAAAACCCTTATGCGTTAGCTTCATTTGTCTTTTTTCATTTTCAACAGTCAGCCTGGTATCATTCAACTCCATTTTTATTCACAAAATACCAATATCACAAAATATCTGCTATTACTTTTTCAAAGACCACAGCGCCTCATTTTCACACAGTCTAATATGTTGTCCTTTTTCCCCTCTAAACTATCCACAGGACTAAGATAAACTCAACCCTAGTCTTCTGTGCATACTAGCGGTGGGTATTTATGTACCTATATACCGATAGTCTGGAATCAGACAAACTGTCAGAACCAGAACTACGGCGGCACTCCCAAGCGCAATGCTTCACCCGCTTGACACACGAAAAGAAACACTATCAAATGTATCAAAACAAACAAAACAGTACAATCACCTTATGTAAATGTACCGCTTAACCTAACAGGGGAACATTAATTTAAACGACAACATATCAAAAAGGAACTTACAAAACAAGCTAGGTAAGTCAAAGGCCGCTGTATGTTAAAAGAAACGAAGCAGCAAGTTTGTGAATAAGTGGGCTTTTACGTAATCTAATGCATGTTCGCGTGTGTAATTTACAACCAACGCGATCTCAAAACATTCCAATGCTGCACAGACAATACGTTTAAAACCCATTTTCAAAGCCACAAATTTCTGTTGACAAATTGTTGCGGCGAAACTATATTTAAATCACTTACCAAACGCCGCGGCAGGCTAAAGCATGGGTGTGTATCCATGACGCGTTCAATCATAACTCTTTCTGTGGCTTTTATTACTTCATTTCACCAGCTTTAACAAAGACATTCACTTACTTGTCAGATGTCATGTTGCTGTGTAATGGTAGTCCATCAGAGTAGATTTTACATAGATTTTAACGGTCAACAGAAAGTTGCTCACCCATGTTCACCCCACCACAAGATCCAGGCTTCTCTCGCACCTGCACACACTCAGACGAATAAAGCCACCACACCTGAAGTGACACCCACAACCAGATGCGGCCACGCCCACACATGACAGCTCTAAAAACAAATCATTAATAAATAGAGGACAAGTATATGGCTCCTACAAATATAAACACTGATAATTACTTCTCACTGACGAACGGGGGCCCACAACATGTTTTCCACAATAGCTACACCATCCAATTATCTGCAGATGTTAGCTGCGCAGAATCCCGGTCTACCACATCTGTTTGTTTGTGGGAGATCTCATTATGCCACACGACTGTTTTAAAGCTCTGCTTCAAGCACTGCTTGGCACATTTTATTGCAGCATGTTGAACATTTACAATAAACATTCCTGACTGCTGTTAAAAAAAAAAAAAGTTTTGCATGTTCGACTTGATGACTTCTAACAGGGAAATTCTCAGCACGATTAAGTAGACAGTTTCCAAGTCAGTATTTATTATTTATTCTGTGTCTTAAAACACAGCAGTGCACAAACAAAAGCAAATTATGACTGACTTGAGGTAAAAAAAAGTATATTTTTAAAGTGGTCCTAAACTAACTGCAATTAAAAGAGAGGAAAAAACTTTGAGAGAGTGACTCAAAAACATCTTGGAAAAAAACAAGACAATAATTCATGAGCACACTTGCTTTTATGGTTAATTTAAAACCATAGTTTCACCCACTTTGTATGTTTTTATAGCTAAGGGAGAAAACTGGAGAACACGGAGAAAAGCCACAAAGAAAACTTGCACACAAAAGTCTGGAAATAAGATTCAAAAAGGGAGACCATCCTGAGATGCTAGCCTCATTGTCATCAATAATGCACCATATTCTTCTTTTGTCTATGAGAAAAAAGTATTAATGATAATAATAAAAAGGCCTAAATAAATAAACAGGAAAGTCTGTTCATTTCCCTTTTCAATGATGCCACATTTGTAAGGAACATGCATTTGTGGGATGAGCAGCTGAGTATGTGGGTTGCACACATGAAAAATTTGCCTAATCTTCCCTGTCATTTATTTTGCTGTTGCTATTGACACTTGTTGTGAGCCTTTGGTAACCCCAGGTGCTGCCAATCAGGTGCCCAGTCTGAGGTTTGTTGCCAAGAAGCTTTGTTACAATAAAGAAAAAACGGCTGTGGTTATTCAAGTGAAGAATAAAAAAAAACATTCTCTTTTCATTTATTTTCCATAGAAACTAACTTTGATTAGAAGTTTAATCAGAACAGTCGATTCTTCTTCTGTCAAAGCTCTTTTCTACTTTTTTCAAATATCATTTTACTTTAATAATCCCTTCATTATTTTTGGGAACACTTGTGCAAGTATTCCTATAACAACTGTAATTATTTATGACTCAACAGTGAAGCAGAAAAGTAATAATCAGTATCCAGAGATTAGAAAGACAAGTTTCATCTTGTGGAACCGTCCAAGGGAGCACATCGTTTCAGAATTCTCTCTTGAAATGGAGAATAGGGTTTCGCTTTCCCCTGCAGAAAACGTATGAAAATACGGCTCTCTTCCAAATTACAGAAACTGCAAAGTAGACATTTCAAAGCGTCAAGGACACAGTGGGAGCATGTGTGTGAAACCTCTTTTATTTCATTACACCATCAGGACATGCGATGTCAAGCAGAGGTCCCACGCTGATAATATAATTGGCTCCTTGTATGGCAAAAGCAAAAGCATGACACCGTGCTTCCCATGAGAAAGATGGGAGTATTGAGAAGAAGAAGAAAAAAAAAGAGTAAGAAAACCTTGTTGTGCACACATTCACACGTTGGTGGCAAGTTTGCAGGAAATTACTTTGCGTCCACGACAAAAGGAAAAACCAGGAACACACAACCATCACAAACAGAGCTTTGGAGATATATCTTTTTGCGTTTTACGCTCTCGGGCTGTAAAAGCGGGACCCTCTTTCCGTAGCTTTGCGTCATAAATCACTGTTGAGTTTGAAGTTTGTGATGGATTTACATGCTCAGTTTGCAAACTGTGCCCTCCATTAGGGTCTTGTAGGAATGGCTGCAACGGAAAACATGACCTTTAAAAGCTGCTTTGTTGAGCAATTCATTCTTGCACACACTGCAGCGCCCGGCCTCCTCGGTCCCCTGTAGAATTAGGTTGATTGAGCATGGCCTAAATTGGATCAACCATATCTTGCATGTTGGCACCCTGGGCCTGTTAAATCTCCTGGAATATGATGCAGCCAAACGCTCGGCTTGTTTAGTCGGCGAGACAGTTTCCGATGCAAATCCTGCGCGAGTTATTAACCCAAAGGTCCCTACAGCTGACTGTTATCATATGGCATTGTTCACTTTCGTATGCAAACCTTCTGTTTGCTTTCCGTCAGCATCAAAAGGCTCATAATTTGCACTGCACTATACATGACAAGGATTATTGACCAGAGTTTTATGTGCTGGAAAGAACAAAGCTATCTTTTGCCACAAAAATCTGCTAAAAAAAAGTTTGCCGTAACAGCAAAATTAGACATATTTCAGCCTGTTTCTGCAGTTTAGAAAATTGCTCATCTTATTAGTACTGTGCATCCAGTGGGGGAGTGTATACGGACAGCAGTGGGTTATCAAAAGCTCCCAGCCTAACAACCCTCAAGAGTCACATTAGAAGAAAGAGGCAAATTTACAGTCTTAGCGGTGCCACACTAACAATTGACTGCACCAGTAAAAAAAGCAGCTATTAGCATCCATCAAATAACAGTAGAGAAGGCCATTTGAGAGAAAATGAAACTGAAATCAGCTCTGTAAAACAAAGCCGTTGTGAAATATTAAGATTTATTGCTAATCCCCAACACCAAATCCTCCCAACTTCTCAATTATGTGTTTTTTTTATTTTCACGTTCCTTTCCCCCACCGTCTGCCGCTCCTTTCCCAAGTGTGCTCCCAGTGCAGTCTGCTGCAGGCCTGGTTTGGATCGACAAGCTGCACTGCTGGGGGCTAATGCACAGAGAGATGGCTGCAGATGGAGATTTGCCATGGGAGATTTATTCCCAGCACTGTAAGAGTGCTCCTGAGATTGTAATTATATGCCCCTAAAAAGGAGAAACAATAAAAAAAGAGA
The DNA here is from genome assembly GCA_031762495.1 of Anablepsoides rubrolineatus. NCBI lineage: Eukaryota > Metazoa > Chordata > Actinopteri > Cyprinodontiformes > Rivulidae > Anablepsoides > Anablepsoides rubrolineatus. The sequence goes on from JARVGW010000815.1 coordinate 8,363,270, forward strand.
AAAAAGTGAGCAACACTGCTGCATTAATAATTTACATGCAGAAACAGACCAAAGGCTTTTCAAAAAATATGATTTTAGCTTTGGGACTGTCATTTCCCTACTGCACAGGATTTCTGTGAAACCTGTTCTCCCTGTGGTGGCAGACTGGTGGAGGGTAATGATTAATTGTAGAACTCAGGATGTTAGTTGGGGCTAAAAAAGTTATTGAAAAACATCCCTCGCTAAAAGGATTTAGTGGATCAGGACGTAAAGGCTAAACAACATATTTGCACTCTGATTGCACAGATTTAAAAAAACTTCAAGTTTTTTTTTTTTTAAGATTTTTTTTAGGTTTTTGACAGTAAGACAAATATGCATCATTACACAGAAAACAAAAACTAAGTTTGAATTAACTTCTGACATTTTTTCTAGGTCAATAACCAATGAGCCTATAGACATGAAAATAAAACAACAAATCCATCCATCCATCCATCCATTCATCCATCCATCCATCCATCCATCTTGTCCTGGTTCAAAGCTGTTAAAAGCTGGTGTCTACCTCCATGTGTCAAAATAGTTATTATTATTTTGTTCATAAACTTTTAATAGCTTTAAAAGCAATTGGAATTTATAAAAAAACCGTAAACATTTTCTTTAAAGTGATAATTCAGCAGTGCTTTGAAATTATAGGTAGGTAGCTCGTTGTAATGATCTTTTTTTTTTTTATGAACTGACAAAAATGCGGCAATTAATTTCATCTAACAACATTTGAAGGAAAATCATCTGCAACAATATTTTAATTTCTATATGTATAACTATTCCAAACAAAACACTATCAGTGGTGAAAAAAATTGTTTTTAAAATATTTTTATTTCTAAAAAGGTTGCTGGATTGAATCCCAGCCGGAGACCATTCTGAGTAGAGTTTGGTTGTTCTCATTATGCATGTGTGGGTTTTCTCAGGTCACCCTGGCCTTCAGACAGTGATTGCTGGATATGAGCACTAGTGACACCCGTGACCCAGAAAGAAAGAAGTGGGTAAAGATATTGGATGAAACCTAAATGCTGAATAAGACCTAAAAAACATACTTGTACTGTACAACATTATGCTTGTTCAACTGAACGTGGCTTAGGAAGGGTTTGTAAAAGTGTTTTGCTTCTCCATAAGGGATAAATGCATAAAGTCCTATTTTTACACCGGTAATTTGTAATATTGGAAAGAGGCTTTCAAGTACAAATGAGCTCATTTGCTTTCTTGCTGAAAAAGTCTTTAAAACTGCTGCCAGCAGAAAATAATCATAGCCTGCCTCTGTTGTGCGAGGCCATTTGAATGTGTTTAGCTTATATGTGGTCGGTCGCTGATAACAATTATCCGGAATGTGTTAATAAACCATCACAGTTGTGTCGATAAGTATCGAATAAAAGCCTCATCAGTACAGTGTGTGATTTGACTGCTTCACAGATTCCTACATGATTTGTTTCAAAGTGCAATGGTGGCAATAATGTGGTAATGGACTGAAGACAAACAGGCAAATAATGAGACAGAGAAATCAATAAATAAGAAATGGGCATGAAATGTGTGAATATGCACATAATTACAGACATGGACACGCACAGATAGATAAGGGATAAAAAGAAAGAAAGAAAAAAAAAACAAGAGTATGGGGTTGGAGCTGGCAGATAGCCCTGTCCTTTAATCAGCAGTGTGACACAGTCTGATAAAAAAAAAAGGACAAAAAGAAGCCCTTAGCAAACCTGACTCATGCAATTACACAGCCCTGTCTAATGGGGGCCACCATCAGCCCACATGAAAGGAAAGGGTGAGACATAATGAACATCACTGGCTTTCTACATACCATGCGAACAAGTCATCCCCATCATCATCCTCCCAACAAAGGAGACAGTGTGTGGCCACAATTTATGAGACAACCTTGAGAAAAGCTTCTTTATAGTCAGCAAAGAAAAACAAAACAAAAAAAACCCTCTTTTATTCAGATTAACCTCTTTCTTTTGACTATTTTTTCCCATGTTGTCGGTTATTTAAAACATTTTCTTTATGATTTAATTATAAAATAAATTAACGACCTGAAATAATTAGTTGTTTCATTTACAAAACATGATTTTTAAAGACAATAGTGTGGGGAGAAAAAAAAAAGGTCTTTCATATTTTTGACACTGAAAATGTCAAAAACATAAGTGGTCCGACTCATCCGCCCAAGAATATCAAAGCGAACCATCGGGGAAGCTCGTCTTTTTTGTCTCTCTTGCCTCGCACTTCCTCTGATGTAACATGTAAAGGTAGCGGCAATTAATTTGACCAGCCGGTATGATAAAAGGGCAGAGGGCTCTGACGGGGGTACAGTAAAGCTCCAGAATTTAAATTGGCTGAGGGGATGGATCAAGAGCGAGCGGATCGGCTGGAGAGATAAGGTAAAGGACCACTAGATTGAACAGTATGAGGAGTCTGCAGCCGCGGCTTGACAAGAGTTGATGGAGTGCTGTGCTGCATATGATGGGGGTGGATATGTCACCTGCCCCAGCTTTCACTCTCCGCGGGGGAAAAACCATTACTATGATCGATTCGTCCTTGGTATCAGTTCCCTTGTTTTCCTGTCTCCCGAGGAAGGGTGCTGATAGGCTGGCAGGTGGTAAACAAAGACGCAGTTGTTTCTTAAACATTGCCATCTGAAAGCTGTTGCTTAGCACTCTGTTGTGTAAAGGGTACGTTTGCCAGAAGGACAGCGACGGGACTATTACGGCATCTGCATTTAATCTTCATAGACATCAGGGCTGTCATGAGTGTAATAATTACCCTCTTCATCATAACATTCAAACTTCTCTTCAGTTCACTTTGAAATGTTCGATCTGAGGCAGATTGTTTGCCACTAATACGATAAATAGAATTAAAATAAGTGGCAGAAGCACATTCAAAAGTACAGCATATTGTTGGTGTGTGACTGGCCTGTGGGTGACTCTGATTGCTCTTATAAGAGGTGGTGGTGGGGTAATATGCAAAATTGATTTACAAAGTCAGAGTAACTTTGTTAGTAACTCCCCCCCCACCACCACCACCCAAAATATATCCCGAAAAAACTTACAGACATCACACACAGCTGACATTCTACCACACAGTTATCCACATAAACTCCCTGTCCCTCTCTGTTTGTCTCAAGACATTCACTCAGATTCATTTTTTGAAAATTACAAAACCTGTATAAAAGTGTCTCAGTGGCATTGGATTGGTTGTAATGACAAAGTGTGCCACCAACATGTGCCTCCAACGCAGACGCCACCGTGGCACACAGTATTTTCTACCAGTGAGGACGAGACACTTAGCCATGGCTACTTTGATAGAATTGCATGTTTCAGGTGAAATGGGAGGTATCTGTTCACAGAATTTCAAGTGTTTATGTGTTTAGTCTCCTTAGAGATAGTGCCTGCCATGAAGGACTTTAATATAAGTCCCCACTATAACACGTTGCACAAAGCTAAAATATGAGTTCACTGATATCACAAATACATAAACATTGGCAACTTTTTACCAGAAGCACAACTGCACAGGAGTCTGTTGCATTTTTTTTTTTTGGTTTATTTCAATCGTTTTGTAGCAAACAAATGTTATGCATGCATTAGAGCATGCAATATATTGAATTACTGTACTGTCTTTTGGTTTAATAAACACAAACATGGTTTAATAAACACAAACATTCGTGTAAGTGTGCAGCACTATGTGGCCCGCTGGTAGTGTCAGCACAAAATTGTGGCCCCTTCCACCATTCACCCATCCCTGCACTAAATAGTGCCCAAGCGGTCACCACATGAAAGCCTTAAAGGTATTGTGTGTTAGCATTAGTCAAAGCCAGAACATTTGTCAGCTGAAAGGAGCAGAGAAACAAAGCCTTCCTGGAACTAGGTCAGTCAGACTATTCCTGCCAATGAGGAATGAATCACTGTCACCGATGACAAAAGACGCAATTCAACAGCAACTATCGAGACGGCCAATTTAAGGGAAAATTTGGGAAATTATTTCAGTCAAATCAGTGGCGTGAATTGTGTCACCTGGTTGTGGGTCCGCTGACAAAAAGCCCCCCGCGGTTATGTCTCATTCTCTCCTTCTAGCTGCAAGCTTTTTTTTTTTATGTCCCCCCCTCCCTCCCCCCATCGCCTCAATCAAAGTCAAACCATTTTTCTTTTTCTTTAATTCAAGCACTAAAGTGTTCGCTGTAAGTCAAAGTGCTCCACGTAACATTTCAGAAAGTACAGACAGATGAGTCGCTTATGTCTTTTGCTGTGCGCCTCCTGAACGTGATGATTCTTTTCTTTTTGGGCCTCCATCACCACCAGCCTGCCTCCGAGGAGCAGTGAAAGCAATCTGCACAAGCTGAAAGGACCGGAGGAGATAAATCTGAACAAAGCCCCTCACTCTCTCTGAGACCCCGGGAGTCTGGATGGATAACACTTTTTTCGCCTTACGACAACCCCAAAGCAATTCCTTTGAACTGTCAAATAGTTCTACACCCTATATGTACACACAAGTTCTCTCTTTTTTACTGCTCTGACAAGCTTTAAGTAACTTTTTAATCAATTTTAATAATATTACTGTCCTACATCTTTTATTGCCCATCAGGATCACACAAACATCCATTACACATACAAAGACATATCTGAATTCTTTTGTTTCTGCCCATCTGTGTGCCCTGTTAGCAAAATATCAAATTCTAATAACACTTTCAAAGACTGATTAACCTTTGGACCCAAACTAATTCAAGGTGGCTGCCACAGCAAAGAGGTCGTATCAAACACCACAATGATTATAACTCTATCAGTTTTACAGATATTTAGGTAAAATGTGGTGCAGTAGAAGCCAAGATTGATCCCCAACTTATACCTTAAGCACTGACTGCACAAAATATGCATTTAAAACCTTGCCAATAACTAGTAATAACAGTCTGTTGGTTTGGTTTTGTATCTCCTGAACCATTTTAGGAATTTTAATGAAACTTTGAGAAAGTCAGTAATGGACACATCTGCAACTGCTGAACTTTTAGAGTTCATTCAAGATGGCCGTAATTTTAAAAATATAGAGCTAAAATTTGATACGGTAATAGTTGAGCATTGTTTCCAACACACACTTCAAGTGTAAAATAATATGTAACACCATTGTCTAAAACCTCAGCTTTTATTGTTGCAGTCATCCCTCGTTGTCTGTTAGCAAAATATTTAATGAACAACTGGATGGATTTTGTTGAAACTCTCAGAAAGTAACTGGCTGTACATTTACACTGGACTAACTTCTGGAATCGCCGCCACAGATAGTCAACTTTAGCCCTCACAAAAATTCAGTGAACATTACAAATATTGAGTGAATATTTGGTGTGGTTACATTATAAGAAAAAAAATGTATATCTTTACAATTTAAAAACAAATGGGCTTTACATGAAGCATCTAGTTGATCTTTTCACTGTTTATGTGTACTATTGTTTTTACATTCTTTCATCACAGCAGGCAGACTCCCGAGGCCCTTTTTGCTTTATTTTTTTCCCTCCCTCCCTCTCCTTTTTTTTTTTTAAGGGATAAAAACAAAGGTTTGCTGTTTATCTGGGCTATATCAGCATCTGGCATTTATTACAGAGAGGGATGGGAGCACAAGCTTGGATTATTAGGATTACTGGTGGATTGGTGAAAGAACAGGAGTCATGGGAAGGTTAATAATAGCAAAACTCTCCTCTTACCCACATACCAGCCAATAGACAGGCTGGCAGGCTTTTCCAACATTACAAATGTCTGAGCCTATCCCCAACTTTTAGAGTGGAGTGAAAGAACAAAAAAAAAAAAACAATATATTCTGAAGCTACACATATGACAAAGAATGCACATGTATTAGATAAGAATAAAGATCATGTGCATACAGATATGTAAATAATATCCAGGGTGTTTGCTTTGTCCTGCCATCCTGTCGGCAAGCACTTTAGTCTCTGGATCTGGAACACGGAGCGTGTGTTTATGTAAACGGCGCACACTCTACATGCTATTCCTCAAGGCAGATATAAAAGGAGTACTAATCCAGAGCGACAGTGGAATAAACACAATCCCTAATCTCATTGATCCCAGCACAAAATCATTCAATTATACTCCACGGCTGCGTTGGGCACCGCGCACAGAGGGAGAAGCGCAAGGTAACAATCTTTCCCCCGTCATTACAGAACGAGGGAGACGGCGCTGAAAAGAGTGATGAAAGAGGAACGGCTTCGTGATGGTGAAAAAACACAGGAGCCTGACGATGTGCTGTTGAACCAAGGCGCGGCAAGGCTCGCTGGTGCCGCTGGAGTGGATTATAGTTTGTGTTATCAAGGGTGTGGTACTCGGGGCGAGGAAGTTAAAGAGGAGCACTCTTCGCGGGTGGGCTCTGTTGGAGGGCGAGCGTTTATTAAAAGGTCTATAGGGTGAGGAGTGGGAGAGGAAAAAAAAAAAGAAACAAAGCAGAGGAGAGCTTCACTGATACGTGGAGCACCGAGTGACCCAGTTTAACAGCCTAAAGCCTGCTACCTATTATCACACAGGGAAGCCTGTCTTTCCTCCTGCAGCTCCAGCATGGAGGGCAGACCTGCTCTGATAGCAGCGTGACAGCTACAGGGTTGCTGCTGCCGCTCGCTGATTTAGGGGCTGTGTTTTTATTCTGTTCATTAGAGCTTTCTAAGCAGTTGGAGCGCTTGTAGGTTCGTGACATTTCAGCTAGTCACATCAAAGGCTTTGGCAAGGAGGGGATGCATGGAGCAGCTGCAGGGGGGTGCAGAAGGCTCGGAGCCTAATGCTGGGATTGGTTACTCACATATCAACACTTGCACACAAAAGATGGATGAACAAGCATTCTTATATATACTGTATATATGTGTCCTTTCTTTTTTTTCTCCTAGCGTTTCCTCTCGAGCCAAAAATAGTTGCGCTCCTTGGACTGGCAGTGACCTTTCAAAAGCAGGTACAAGAACTTGATTTGCCTCTGGACCATGCACTACCCCCCCCTGCCCTCCTCCCTTTTCCAGCTCTGTAAAACAAATGTTAGTTTTGGAAGTTAGTTTGATCAGGCCAACATTCAGCGTGCTGGGCGTGGAACGCGGAGGAGCAAGCTTGATGTATGGCACCAGATGCCCGCTGCCAGATGTTGTACTGGCTTACATGCAGGTCTGGCATGAGGTTTTCAGGGCCGGCCGTGAACTAATTAATCTACTCCCCGCCCCGGTTTTGCAGGAAGGTCACTGTGAAAATATGCGAGGTTGTGAACGCCGACTGTCTGAGCTTGTGCGAACACATTAGGATGGTATGAAAAGCATGTTTTCATTCAGTCTTTTATTAAAAAGGTGCCCATTTCCTTTCATAGCTCACGATCATCGCATGACTGTTTGAGGATGGGTCTAAGATCATCCTTGTGGGAGTGTATTATGACCAAAGAGCATGTCTGCCAGTGAGGGAATAAATTGAAACAAGATGTGCTGGCCCCTCCGCTTCTTTGAAGGTGTTCCACATCATACCTCGGATTCTGAGGAGACGAGGAGTACTACCATAAAAGGACACTCTGTTTACCTTAACCTGCCATCGTCTGCTCGCCAGATGTTCCAAAGTTTTTCTTTCATCTCCTCACACGAACTTTGTTTTGCCTTCTTACGGGGCGAGTTTGTTACTCGGCATTATGCACGGATGGGAAAAGAAGAAGTCAACTTTTTTCTGCTGGAGGGGAGGAGAGGCTAAGTTTGAACATTTGTTTAATTTGCCTTACAAAGCCTGCTGAGATTTAAGGCTCCACCGTGAAACAGATTTCCAGCCTCCCTGTCCAGGCCTCATGAAGACATCGATAGTACCGAAAAAACAGGGGGACCAGGGCCTATAAACATGACCTCCATTAAGTCCTCCGCTCAGGTCGAACTTACAAACGCTTGTCAGACTTTCTGTTTTTTTAACAGAAGTGTTTTCTTTTGGATTACTTACCAGCTAATTGCTGATGATGGCTAATAGCTATTTCAAGTTATTTCCCTTTCATTTAACACAAGGACACATTTCAGAAAGGAAATGAGGAACGAGTAGAAGAGCTCAGTGTTTTCATTTTTTGGCTTTGAGGTGGTTTCTGTCAAACCTTTACAACATGTCACTGATTGAGTGGTTTAGATTGTGGGTTATGGTGAAGGGGGTGACACCCAGGAACAGGTGTTTTAGGTGACTACTCTAAAACTGAACAAACATGCAGTTTGAGGTGAGTTCTTGTTGGACGTAAACACTGGTCCCACTAGTGGAAAAATCTGTTGTTTTCTCATTTGTTCAAAGAGCGACAAAATCTAATTAAATATGTTTTTAATTATGATTGTACTTGAGTATGGCAGTGCCAATCACACAATTACTACCATCATACCCCAACACCAGTCAACACAAGTCATCCCAATGCCAGATTGACGCCTCCCAAAGCAAGTACCTTATTCCCAAGTTGTCATTAGAAAATGTGCTTCTGGAGGTCAAAGGGAAAGTTAAAAACAACATCAAGAAAAGCATCAATAATTTCCAGAATGACCTTAAGAACTGAGAGGAAATAGCAACCAATCTGAAGATGCACTGTACATCGGCGACATCCACCATGCTGCAGCAGACAATCATTTACACTAGAAAGACAGAGCCATCACCAAAAAGGCCCAACTTCTACTGATCACCACTCATCCATGTCCATACTGCACAAAAATATTAGTAGTTTCAGGATCGGCCTCTTTGCACACCTGAAGACCCACAAGGACCAAGATGGAGGACAGTCTTGTTCGATGTCGAGTGACCGTCGATGATGACTTGAGTAAGAGTATACTACTAATAGTAGGCAGCAATTAAAATGATTTTCAAGAGAAAATTGCACCAAAACAATCCAAATTCACAATTTTCCCTAGCAGTTTGAGCAAAAACTGTTCGACACTCCATTCCCTCTAATATTTTTCTTTGTTCCCACTTTTTTAACTAAATAATGTATGTGTTGCTACACTAACCGAACCTACCAGAACCTGTTCTCAGGTCTTTAAGGAATGAGACTTAATTCTCATTCACATCACATGCTTTACATGAGGTGGCTTCCTCAGTACAATCTGACTCATATGGATCTTATCCTCAGAAATAAAGACAGCTGTCTTTGCGTTTGTTGTTTTAGTGTCTGTAGTCGTTGCCATTTGTCTGACTGAGCTGCGAGTCACTGTTTGAGCCTGGCAGGGGTCAGGCGTAGATATAAATACATTTGTTCCTCAACCTGTGGTCGTCTGTTCAGCTCTGCTGCCAGCATGTTTGGGTGAGGTGTTGAGCTGTGTTTTCAGTTCAGAGCTGTGGGGGTTGAGCTGAAAATGGAAACAGAATCAACACAACGCAAGATGTGAGACAAGGGTTTAGAGACTACAGCAACATCTGGCTACACAATTCAGTAACGTCAGTAGTGTTGAGTAAAACGTCACAAAAGTCACCTGGAACATTTATGCTTCAGGCATTTGTCCAGAGATTGTCATTCCAACAGCTGAAATAGAAACATGGATATCTGTAATATTTGATATTTTTGCAGCAGTTTGTTTTAAGACAAAACTAGACCAATATTTCAGTGTCACTGAACCCTAACAGTGATCTATAGTTTATTCTCTGATGTATGGTAACAAATCCAGGCTCACGGCTCCTGAAACACAGGAATCAGAAATACCAAATTTATTTTTGCTCTACGTCTGGGATTTTCTGGGCTCCGTAAGTCACAACTGATCTGTGTTATGCACAAGCTGCCTCAGTGCATAGAAACACATGCAACTCATCCCATCAAACTGAGGATTAAGTTAAATTTGGTCAAAATTACAGAAGCACCTTTTCAGATTTCGGATTTTTTTTTTAAGATACATTTTGATACTTAGATTATCCTGAAATCATGAGCTTTTTTAAAAAAACATGCCTTGATTTATTGTCCTAATCAGGATAACCCATTGATATTTTGTCTGAATCCTTTTATTTAGGTTATTTTAATAAGTAATTTTCACAAGCTTTGGGTAGTGACCGAAAGAATGAGTGCGCGGATACAATCGGCCGAAATGATTTTCCTTCGCAGGGTGTCTGGGCTCTCCCTTAGAGATAGAGTAAGAAGCTCAGTCATCTCCGGAGGAGCTGGCCCGAGTGGCTGGGGAGAGGGAAATCTAGGTCTCTCTGCTTAGGCTGCTGCCCCAGCGACCTGATCCCGGACAAGCGGCAGAAAACGGACGGACAGAATTTTTGATGTCATTTAAAAATGATTATATATATATATATATATGATTGTGGTCTACTACATGTAAGACACTGACAGTTCACAGCTACTCAACACCACCTCACTTCATTTTTTTTTATTGTAAAGTACACAAATAAGGCCTTACTCCCAGAGTGAATAATCCAACTGGGCTCTAAATGTTACGCATTTTGTTTTAAATGTTCACCAAAGCCCCACCCTTTTAATCAAGGAAGAGCACTTTCCACTGAGGTGGTTTTAATTTAATTATCCAGAATGAATAGTTAACCTTAAACCTTAAGTTATTTTGATTTGAAAGAAAGTCATTGAAAAGCAAGGGCAGTAAAAGGCCATTACGAGACCCTTAGCCAAGTAGACGGAAAAGGATATAGTAGAAGGTCATTTGCTCCTGCTACCTGCCTGCCGCCACCTTTTTTTTTAAATAAAATAACTTTGATGAAAAAATGTTTTTGAATGAATTAAGGTCACATAAAAAAATTCAAATAGTGAGCTAAAATGATACTGTGTGTTACAGATATGTTTGGTTTTTAGCAGAAATATATTATTATTTTTGAGCAGCCTGAAAGGTGGAAGCCTTTTACTGTGATTTAATATTTGCCTGACAATTATTGGACATTTTTAAACAGCATCAAATTTAATGAAGTTTCCAGCTCCCACCATGCTGTGCTTTAAAGAGGTGAATATTCATCCACTTGGTAATCATTAATGAAACAGCACAATGATAACATCTGAAATATGATGTCTGGGTGAACACATGAAATGTCTGCTTCAGTCTAAGAGTATTATTTCTGTTGTCTAGCAAAAAACAAAAAAAGACTATATTTCAAAGAAAGGAATGTCTGATCATAAAGTTTTGCTTTGATCCAACATATTATAAATCCTGGGTTTTGTTTTCGTGAGTTCAAAGTCGTGGGAGATTTTGTAGGACATTTGACCACCCAGGTTTGCCCTGATTTCTTTTTAAGGACTTTCTGCTGATCTGATCTTTTCGACACTTGACTTTTTTGTAATGAGTTTTAAAAACCTTAAGTCAATCACAGCTGAAGTGCTGAACTGTTAAAAACCCTTTGGTGCTCACATGACTGGATTTAAAACATTTGAGCTCCAGTATGATTTATTAGCATGTATGACTCTCAGCTACAACCCCACCAAATGAAGCCTAATAATCTGTAAAATCGACTGTGTTATAGTCATTTATGATTTAAATGAGGTCAATTAGTTGTAGAAGCTATCTTGAATTGGATTAACTGTAAAACCTAATTAGTTATAGATAAACATCCAATTACGACTTTATGAGAGTTCCATTTATATCTATCCAGTGGTTTGTGACACATTTTGCTAACAGAGTTGATGCCAACAGTTAAAACAGGGATGTGGTGCAATGCATAATATTTAGTGTATGCATAATAAATTAGTTTCAGCAACAAGTTTTAGCTACTCATATTTATGTTTTATAAAATCAGTTGGCAAGAATGGCAATATTGAATTTGGATTAATAAAAAAAAAACAGTTACAGATGCCCAGTCAATATTTTGTTTCCTAAAGTTTTATTAAAATATGACAGTAGTTCATGAGATATTTATTTTGCTAACAGACAGACATGATGATTGACTTTATGAGTTTTGAAAACACAACCAGTTATTTATTGATTTATAATGTTGGCGATACATCTCAACTCCTACCCCAGCAAATTTTAGCTAAATATCTGCTAAATTGATTGAGTTCTACCCATATTTATGTTTTATATGATTGGTTGGCTAGGGCCGCCATCTTGAATTTGAGTAATTTCAAAAATTAATCAATGACAGATACTTATTCAATGATTATTTTCTTTAAACTTCAATAAAATCCGTTAAATACTTTGTGAGATATTTTGCTAACAGACAGAGATGGTTGACTTTAATAAAAACACATCTTGAATGATTAATTAGTTCTTGCAACATATAAGGGATAACTCTCTGCTACTACCATGGCACATTTTAGCCAATTATCTGTAAAACTAACTGAGTTAAGGGCATTTTTGTGTTTGCTAAGGTCGCTCCGCTCTGTCGAGTCCATTTTTCTGCAAGGTAGGTCTGCACTTTGCTTCCTCTGCAGCGCGTTCTTCTGTTTACCTCCTTTCTACATTCCTCTCCACCATCCTGACTTTCACCATCTAAAGAGTGGCTACTCCAAACACATTAGCCTAAAACAAATCTCACGCTGCTTATGTCTGCGTTCTGCAGCCGATGCTACCTGAAACCCCTCCACTAACATCCCTCTCTGTACCAGGATAAAAGTGACAGCGTTTTCAAAAGGCTGCTTGATTAGGCAGAGAGCAGTATTCGCTGGGCCCGGCGGCTGTTGTCAGGCTTGTCTCTGCACCAATGCCTCTGCTGGCGAGATTTATCCTGTTTGTTTTGGTACAGTAGCAACATGTTTCTCTCTCTCCGAGCAGATATGCCCCTTCACTCCTTCGAAAGAAAAACAGCGTTTTCACTGAGAGAGAGAGGGGGGAAAAAAAAGAAAAAGAAAGAGGGGGTTCTGAGGCAGGTACACATACTGCTTCCAGGAAAGAATTTTCACTTGCACACACAGCACATAACACATTCAGCGCTCCTTCATCTTCGCCACTTTGAAGGCATTTTCACACCTTCATTTATGTAAACATTGGTTTATACTCTGACACCTGGCAGCACAGGAACAAAATGCTACCGAACCTTATGCTCCATGATGTCAGGTAATTCCACGGTGATAGAAGTTATAGCAGTGTGTGCAACAGTGTGAGTCAGTGCGAATCAAGGGCATGTTAAGGAAAGAGGATTATGCTGTAAATGCATTTAAGTGTGTGACTGTGTTGGTGCTTGTTTGTCATTACAATAATTTCTACTGCTCAATTATAAGACAAATCAATACAGCTCTCATCTCTAATCACAGTATGTTTCAGTTTTTGGACTATTTATTAATACACAAAAATAAAGGCTGGGGTTTTCACACAAAGCACAGAATATTGTGTGTTCAAATGTTAAATTAAGCAATTGTAAGCTTTTTAAGAAAGAAAATGCTGTAATTTAGAACACATAAAAACTTGGGACAGGGCAAGACTTTTAAAGTAAGTGATACAAATTAAAATAAAAAAAAAACATCTGGAAGACCATTTTGCAAGAACACAGTGCAAAAGCCTGCCTCTCTGATGGTATGGGGATGCATTAGTGGCATGAGCAGCTTATGCATATAGAAAGGCACCAGTTCAGAACAACATATGCTCTCATCCAAACTGAGTATTTTATTAGTAAATATCATATCCATCCATCCATCCATCAAAAAATAATGATCCTCTTTTCTTCTTCTTTTTTGTACATGTAAAGCATGGGAAATGATTTAAAGTAACATGTTTCAC
>JARVGW010000815.1:8398265-8415768 GCA_031762495.1 Anablepsoides rubrolineatus
ATAATTGTGTGAAAATGTAAGGAGTAGAAGTAAAAAGTAGGCTGAAAAATAATTACTCAAGTAAAGTACAGATACCCCTAAAAATTACTTAAGTACAGAAAAGAAGTATTTGTACTTAGTTACATTAAAACTCTGCCCACTGTTCCACCTTTTTTTATCCTCTGTATTTTTGGCGTGCATTAGGAGTAAAAAATAGAAATATTCAAAGTTTAGTTAAAAATAGGACTACTCACTCTGAATAAAAAATTAAATTAAGTAAATTTAATTTAATTAAATTTATTAATCTGTTTTTGTTTTGGGGCCACTCAAGGATTTTCAGAGGCCCCCAAGGGCCCCCCTTCTATAAAAACATTCTGGATGCACTACTACTGTTGTGTTTTTAGTTTGTTATTATCGCTTATCTTAATTGTCTATGTGCTTGTGTTAGCAAAATATCTCATAACATTTCTTGTTTCTCTTGAAAGATCAACAGCCTTCAGTCTACCATGACAGGTTTTCTGTGCTCATAAAAAAAAAAGGTCTGCTGCCTAAAATTCAGCTTTTATAAGCTATTTTTGACCAACCAACCAACTGAAGTAGATCTGGACTTTTTGAAGGGTGCTTAAAAAAAATAAAACAGTAGACAGAACAAAATGAGAAAAAGGAGCCACAGCAAAAACAACTATTTTAACCTTGAAACATACAATTCAGTTGTACTACCAGCATTTTATTTCCAGTACGTAAAAGAGCTCTAAAAGGGCTTTTTATTTTACAAGTCCATGAACACATCATCTCTGGAGTCAGAGGAACACGTTTTTGTTAAATGGAAGCATAAACAGGGGTTTTTGTTGCGTTGTCTCTATTGTCACAGCAAATACCGATGAGGGAAAATACAATATTTATGTATTTGAATCAGTATGCTGAGTGAATAACTGTATTTTCCAAGGATCAAGATGGATTTGTGTTTGTCAATACGTGATGGAGTCAGTTTTCTCCTTCCTCGGTTAAGCCTCCTAATCTAAAGAGCTTTTACTTCGGGTTAATACGTGTTGTTGAACCTGAGAGCTTAGTGGGCTCTGTGTGAGTGGCTTTGCCCCGGATGATGACCAAAGCCCGGCTGCAGAGACATATCGGGACAGCTCGTTTAAAACATGTGAATGCCAGCTCCGACCACCTGTCAACTATACCCATTAAAACAAACAGCACGGTGAGCCGAGCGGGGAGGATATCGACTCGTGTTTTCACCCAAGAGAAGGTAGAGCTGGAGGAAATAAAGAAATGTCAAAGAAATCTAAACAGCAGAGGCAGTTTTGTTTTTTGTTTGTTTGTTTTCTTCCTCCAACACCTTTGGGTTAGACTTTAAAAGGAAAAAATAGTGATGATAGTTATTTTTTTTTATTATTATTTCAGAGAAAAGAGTCAACAACAAGAAAAACCGCCGCTTAGGGAAAACAGGCTCTCATGAATTATACTGTAGTCCGTTTCATTATTGAAATGCTTTCATGTCGCTCGCCATATTTGCACAAGTCACTCACTCCATCCATCATTCCTTTCAAGTTAGCCTTGCAGATTAAACCATTCTGAAGGACAAAAAGGGCAGCCGTGTATATTTTATAAAGCATCTAGTGTTTAATTAGAAGCCACCAGACAACAACAAAAACTATAATAAAACAATCAATGGCTTAACATGCCTTGAAGGATTGCTCATTGCCTTTGATGCAAAGATTTTAGACTAATATTGACTTCTGGTTGGAAATGACGGAAATGAAACCAATTTGGTCAAAGCAAAGAAATGACAAAATCACAATCCCATGCAACATGTCACATTCAGACCTATGTGTTGTTGACTCTCTGCTATAATGACAATACTATTTTGAGTTATATGTAGTATTAGTAGTGATCTTTGCTTTGTTGTGTCTCTCTGGGGAAAGTCTTTCTCGCCGTTTTTCCCATTGCACATGTGAGCACACATGTAGAGCAGGGGCCTACCATTGGAGGAGCAGTTAAGTGCCTTGCTCAGGGGCCCCGAGTGGAGAAAATAAGGGAGCTGAACCAGTGATTTTCCTGATCACAAGCCCACCTTCCCTAGCCTTTTCACTACCATTCCCAGATCAGATCAGTTCCAAAAGTTGATTGGTTGTAGATGAACACCCGACAGTTATTTCCAGGAAGTGTCCTTAAATTTAATGTGGTGGTTCATAAGATATTGTGCAAACAGAGCCAAGTCCAAATATCGTGAGGAACAGTCTCAGCTACTAACACACCAATTTTTAGCTCACTATCTGTAAGACTATGTTTTAGCGATTTTGTGTTTTTCTTTTTATTTAGTTGGCATCTTGCCATCTTGAATCAGTTATATTCCAAAAGTTAATCTATTGTATTACTCCTGCAGCTTTCATTCAAGTTTGCCCAGTGGTTCATAAAACAAAATCACCCACTTTGGCCTTTTGGTGGCAGGTGATAATAATAAAGTGTGAAATAATGCAAATCCACATTTTAGCAGCCAAAAGCACCATAACCCAAACCTCATTATTGGACAGCTCATATTTTGATGAAGGCAAACAAAACTATAAGCAAATCAGAAGAGATGTTGATTTCATACAGTGGCATGATGCTGGTCCAGTGACTTTATTACAATACAAATGAGTTTTTGAGTGACAGAACAGTAAAATAAAGGACTTTTTCCTCATTGAACTGAATTAAATCACCCTCTGAGTGACAGTACAGCAGGGGTTCGACTGTCTCTGATGAGAAATCTTTTTCTATTATTTTGAGGCACAACATTAGAGTCAGAACGGGGAGCCACACAAGTTTAAGATTTCACTAATCACTCTTATCCCGCTGTTTTTTTTTTAAAATCACTTTCACATACTGCAAAACTGCCAAGCAGTACAAGCTCCAGTCGAGGTAAAAAGTTGAAAAGGTCAGTTCATCTGTCACTTGAAGAGGACAAGAAGCAAACCGGGGGCTGCCTTAAAGCAAACATCCTGGGAGTGTTTTGTGGTTGACATAAGACAGTTTGATGTTTGTTGAGTACAGCGTGTCAAACTGTAGGACCCTGTCCTTGGAACTTTTTCTCTTCCTCTGTAATAGAGAAAAAAAATAAACAGTTTGCGTAAGTCAGAGTAATAGCATATTGGAAGCCGATTTTATCAAGCTAGTGTTTCATTTAGTGGAAGCTCAGAGCTTATCAGTCTTGCTTTTAAACATCTGGCCTTCTGTCGTTTTATACGACCATGTGTGGCCTGTCAGTAGACTGAAATAGAGCACTACTTATTGAATCTCAGGAGTGATCACTCAGACTCATTTAAAAGGCTGAACCTGAAACATGTTGAGGACACCACTTTATATTTCTGAAAGCATCGTGGCTCCGCTCCAAAAGCACTGGAATAAACGTAATTAACAATTATGGCCTGCTCCTGCTTGACATCTCATTATCTGAGCTTTCCTGATGTCCTTGCCTTCCCTGCTCGCATCTCTCTCCCTCTCGCCTTCCCCGACTCTCTCTCTGTCTGTCACGGAAATGTTTCAGCCAGTCAAAACACACAATGACAGGCAGGCGGGAGTCACAGCGAACGCTTGTGTTTAAGTACATTTTTGGCTTGGGCTTCAAAACCCGGGGTGCTTGAAAAGAAACTTCCCAGCAAACAACTGGATTAGAAAATCCATTTGCGAACCCTGACGCTGTGCTGCCTGCTGATTTTCTGACATAAAAAGAGGAGGTGGGCATGCGGTATGCGCACATCAAACACGCGGGCAAACATGAGTGTCTGCAGAGAGCCATTAGACACAGGTGAAGTGGCTGATGGATGCTATCTCTGTCCGCCTCGAATCGCTCACACGCAGCGCCAGCTCAGGCCAGAGTGTGACTGGATGAGGTCTTGTAAAACTTCTCAAAGTCAAAAAAAAAAAAAAAAGGGAACTGAGTGTTTTTCACATGATGACAGTGACATTCCATTTCCTTGGCTTGCTGAAAACGCTTGCTTAACATAATGATATGCAGATGTTTTACATAGGAACCACATTTTAGAGGGGTGGGGGTATGATAAGGCATCTGCTTCAAAAAAAAGACAAATCTCTTGCCTTATTTTATATATATAACTTAGCCACAGCTCTTCTGATTTAGCCGTCAAAGATGTGATCTGACAAGACAGCACAGAGAACATGATACCAACAAAAAGCTGTGCAGAAAAAACCCCACGTCACTCAGTGATTCCACTGTAAAATCAGGCTAACGTTCCGCACTCTTGTGGGCCAAGAGCATGAAAAAAACATTACGCTTCAGTGATGAAATGCTTGCAAAATGACTTTTAAGCACACTGACTTGACAGCAGCGTGGCTGTGCAGCCGACACATCAGCACTCCAGACAAGTGCACTCTTTAATTTTTAGGGCAATCCTGTGTTAATGCTAAATTATTAAGGGTATTTTTCAAACCAAGTCTGAGGATTAGAGTGGCTATTCAAATGGGCAACAAATAAAACATGGTATCTAGAATAAAAATGGCAAATGTTTTGTCTTTGTCCCCCCACAGTTTATGCTTTTTGTGTTTAATTAGGTCACATTTTGCATTACATTGTGTGTGATATATAAAAAAAATAATGCGTGGTCATGAGATAATTTGAGCAATGTTGTTTTTGTGAGAGAAACAGACATTGTTGGAGTCAGATTATATGTGAATATGCTGTTTTATCTGTAACTGTTTAAAAGTACCTCTCAAACAGTATTATACATTTTTTTGGTGTATGTTTAATTCAAAGGGTTCAATCTAACTGGTTCATTGTTTATAGCAGCCTACCAATATTTACAAGATGATATTGAACGCCCTAGTAAAATGTTGGAAAAGAGATTTTGAGCTTAAAAAACAAGGCCTTTTGGACAAAGATGTACAGCTACAATTCAAATAAAGTATGTCATTTATTCCCAAATTAAAATAAAACAAAATGAATCCATACTTGTCCATGTTAACAGTCAACAGCCTGCATATGACTTCAATAATTATCTTGTGGACACATTTTAACAATATTGTGACCACAAGTTATTACATATTTTCCACGCATTAACTGTCACATAGCCATATTAACTATCTTGTGGCCACAAATTAACTATTTTGTAACCATGCATTAACTATCTCATGATCACGCTTTACCTATCTCATGACCACATATAAACTATCATGTAGCCAGACATTAACTATCTTAAATATATTGAGGCATTAACTCTATTGTGGCCATGCATTAGCTTTCTCACAGCCACACATTCACTATCTTGTGATCATGCATTAATTGACTCGTGGCCATGTTTTCTTTTCATCCATTTTAACTGGACGAGCTAGTGTTGAGCACAAGGTTTGACAAAACCGGACTGCAACTCCTCTCTTCTCATCCCAGGATGATTTCAGGTAAAAAAAAAAACCTTGGCATAAAAGTTTGTGGGCAAGAATTTAGTCAAGAAATGTTAGGCTTTTAAACCTGATTTATTGTTTTTATAGTGAACTTGGATGCCTTTTCCCATAGTGTTGTAAGATGACCAAAATAAATCTGTTTTTCAAAATTCTTCTATTTTTATACAAGTGCAACAAACATGGCTTTTCTATTTAACTTGATTTTAGGTCTGTTGCTGCGGATGAAATCAGGGAAAATTATGGTTTTAAGGATTCTTGAAACAACTCAACTTGCGCAGGCAAAACCAGCAGGCAGTTTTCAATGGGACAGTAATGACAGAGTTCAGAGGCAGCATTAAAACTGTTTGCATTACAGCACGCCCAGGTTCCCCACAGAGACAAACACCTGTTTGGGCAAAGACTCACAAATAAATCCATGAAAACTGCTCTGTATGATGTGTATCCAAGGGAATATACTTATGTACCGTAAACTTTTTGAACTAAAAGAAAAGGGAAAAGAAAAAAAAAGAATTTCAACTTCAGAGAACAAGGAGGTGTGTCAAACCGTCCAAGACTTTAGTGCTGCAGCAGAGATGCTGTTGTTATGCCCTCGAGTCAGAACTCTCCCTGACCAATCAGTGGTCAGCGGGGGGGATTTCATCTTACTGTTTAATATTTGCTCAGCTCACTTGAAACCCTGAACCAGTACCTGCAGCAAATAACTGCAAGTCTATTTTTCAGGACTGATTCAGCAGCAACTCCCCTATAGGTGAACTTTTGGACAACAAAGCGGACTGAAAGTGACTGTTCACAGCCTGCGTGCACTTCACAACTAAGCCTGGCTAACACACAACAGCCACTGGAGGTAGCATCAGGGGGTCAAGCAGCTACAAGCTTTATGTGCTTAAATATGCATACTTTACTTTCTGCTATTTGCATTATTATTCTATCGATGTTTCCATTAGTGATATATTTAATGCTCCACAGAGGTGGGAGAGTTTTTATCTGTTATAGACTAAATGCAAAAAAAGTGTAGAAAAATAGAATTTTGTTTGAACACTGCTGTTTTACCTGACATCTCCTCCTGACCCTGCAAGTAAGATTTTTGTGGTTCTTATAGCACAATGCAACCGGCGCCCCAAGAAATTTGCTGGCTACTCAAATTTGAAGCAAATGGGTTGGATGCATATTGTTTTTCTAATGAAAAAGAATGACTGAGCATGCAATGCACAGCCACACGCTGAATTCTGTTATGCCCCTTTTCCACTAGTGCCACTTAGTGTAGTGTCGGTACGGTTCGGTACGGTTCGGTACGGTTCCAAGCCATTTTTCTCAATTGTAGCAGTGACATTAGTCGTGTTTCCATCTGATTTTAATTCAAATTTTTTGTGAATTTTTAAAATGTCAGAAGTTATTCTGCAATTGTGTTTTCATCTCTCATTTTGCGCATTAACTTTATTTTTTTCGAAAAATCCAAAAAACACCTCCACCAACCACCCAAAACACACCCACTGGAACATCAATGGAAAAGCACCCTAAGTGGCACTAGTGGAAAAGGACCAGAGTGGTGTGCCACCCTTAAATTTTCACTGGTCCCATATGGCCACTTGTAGGAAAACTTTATTGGGCACCACTGGACAAGAATAAAGTCTACTAAAACAAAAATTATAACAAGCATTGTTATTGTCAGTTTTGAACAAAAAACTCCTGAGTTACACCTAAGTTTATGTTTTCGTGATTTAAATATCAGTGGCAGCTTTAGTGATTGTCGGTGGTATCGGTCAGAATTTTAATCTAGTTTATCCAGCAGTTCATGAGATATTTAGCAAAAAACAAACAGATAGGGCTGACTTCAACTGTTACTGTCAGTATTTAAAATAAAAATCAACTGAGTTATAGACATTTTGTGTTTGATGAAGTTGTAGATATTCATCCATGCAAGTGTTTCATTGAAACCTATTCTCTGGTTCATGAGATGTAACACACACATGCACACGCACACACACACACGTACACAGATACAGTCAATTACGTCAAGTGACATTAAACCAACATTACCATTAAATAATATATCCCAAACAGAAGTGCCGCTAATTGACTTCCTACTGACATCGCTTAAGTGGTGCATTCATAATAAAGCGTTCAAAAGGTCACGACGAACTAATTTATGCCTGTGAGATCAGCTTTGTTTGAGGGAGTGGGTTTCATAAATAACTCAGAATTCTCTAATCATCACTTGTGTTTTTATTGTTAAATATTTTTTCCAAATTGCTTTAAGACTTGATTTGCTCAAACACCGTGAAACAGAACTATGGGTTTTACCAATGATCCTCTAGTAACATTTAGATGAAGGTAATACTCTCTGCAGAAAGCATTTAGTATTGTTATGCTTTATAACCCATCGTTTTAAAATAAATGTGAGGTGCTGAAAAGCAGCAAGGATTTGCTAATTTAAGGCATGACCATTTTCATTTTCTATATTCATGCACCTGCTTTTGGCATTTACAGATGTAGTACTATTGTATTATTAAATGACTGTTAATTATAAAAAGCCAACACATTGTGTGTATTTCGAAGTTTGACTGTGACTTTCTACGCCACGGTGCTGCGACCCAAATTTACCCGCACTGCATCAACTTTTCGCCGCTCTGCAGCACACACACACACATCAGTGTGTTTTCCAGCTCGTCTGGATTCGAGCCACGTGGTGAGTGGGGCGCAGATAATAGGCAGAGGAGTATTTTCTCACACTGCCACGGAAAGCCCCCGCTAAGAGAGAAAAAGAAGCAACACTTAGGAGGGATCGATACCGGCTCCGAACAGAGCAGAATGGATGGCACGTCTGACCCGCTGAACTTGTTGGAACGAAAAGTCATCAGGCCATTATCAGAGCATCCGTGCAAGACTCCCACAACAGCTGGGAGAACAAGGGCAGCTTGTTGCAGACGCACCGTCTACAGCTGCGTGAAGAACACTGACCTCCACTCATCATTTCTATGGAAAAATGCCAGCAAATCAAATACAAATTGCTGTATTAGAGGACAAAGAAGAAGGGATGACTGCTATTGATGACATATTAATATTATGCAAACATGGAAGATGTCAATTATGAATGTTTTTGCCACATATGCAGCTTTGAAAAACGATGTCCTAATTGATTTGACTAAGGCTATTTTTTCTGTGTCGCTTCTATCAAACATCCTCATTGTATCGATCAGATGAAAAAGTACAATGGCCTTGCTGTGCTGTAAGAAGAGGATTCGCTCAGGAGGAAACTCCGCTCTAATTAAAGAACCTGCCGAAAACCATTAAACTTCTAACTAGCTGGAGCCTCTGGTAGTCCATTACTTTGATCTACAGGTCACCGAGGAACAGAATTCAATACGCCGGCTGAGATGCTGTTATGAGCCTTTATCAAAGTTGAGTTCAGCGTCAGCTTGAAATCCTTCGGCTGTTTCTACAGTAAATCAGCTGTAGTTTCTCAGCACGACGGAGAAAAGAGATAAAGATAGCCCGAAAATGTCACAGTGCATCACTTCAGCAATACAGCTGAGCGGCTCGGCAGTGGCAGAATAAATGAATGGAAAGCCCCGACTCCCAAATAAAAAAATAAATAAAAAGATAAATAAAAAAAAGGCTCTATTTATATCCTCGTGAAAAGATAATATGCCACATTTGAATTTCCATGAGCGATCTGCTGATGGCGTGGCAAGCCTGGAACATTAAACGGCGGTCCTTGAACACACGGGCGATGCTGGTGGAGCCCTCCTTGCCGTATGAAAAATTGATCAGCCGCTTTGATCGCACTGTAAACATTTCAGCTTACAGAGCCGAGCAAAAAAGTGCCTGAATTTTTCAGCACGAAAGACTCAAGGATGGACAAACTGCTGCTGTAGTGAGGTTACATTTTTAATAACCTGAAAAGAAAATATGTCTGTTTCAGAAAGTAAAGAGGAAAATTTGATTCCTTGCGATTTTCCATTTGGTAGCCAATTAAGAGATAGACGGAATTGGGCTCAAATTGTAATGACAGCTTTCAAAACATCTGGGAGCTGATTTAACTAATTTTAGGATTAGGCACTGAGAAGGTCATTTTTGAACCTTGTCCAATTACATTTTCATCTTACTGTTAATATATGTTATTATATATTAACTGCGTTCTATTGTTAATGTCATGGCATGATTCAGTTTTGTGTTTGTGAATAAAAGCTGCAAAAATCCTGCTCTCCCTGCAGCTGCTGTTTGTGGAATCTGTCCGTGCTTTGCAGGCGTCCCGGTAATGTGTGTAACCTGTAGTGTGCGTAACTTTCACACAGCAAGTCTCGCGTCAAAGTTATTATAGTGTGAAATAGAAATGGAGATGGTGATGGAAATGTATGGCGGTGTGCCACGTGTCTTCTTTTCTGTTCACTGGCTTGATTATCTCAGCCCTGCTGCTGAGTGTCAGTGATGTCAGCCGCGAGGCTTTGGACCCGACTGACAGAGTGAACGGTTCGGGGCAGGAAAGATCTCCGGCGAGAGTTTGCCTCGACTCGAATAGAACAGGGTTGAAAACTTTTAGAAATGTCCTTGAGTTTGGTTCACTCTTTTCAAGGATTTATGCTTCAGTGAAAAGACTTGAAAAGTAAAAAAATTCAATTAGGCAAACACGATCCAAATGAGCAATGGACAGTAAAACGTGTTGCACAAAGCCCACCATGTTAGCTCTCTGCTAAAGAGCTAGCATTAATGTTTGTCAAAAGTTAAAGTCACACTTATCTATGTGATCCAACTGTTTCCTGCATGTCCATAGAAGCTCTGGACCCAACATTCAAAAATATAAAGGTAGCCCTTCCACAGTCCTCAATTTTAGAAACAGGAAAAAGTTCATCTCCAAAATGCAGTGTGATTTATTGACAAAGTGTGAAAAAATATACACAAAATGAAGCAATAACTTCAGGGTGAACCAAGGCCAGAACAACAAAGATGTACCTAAAGCCCTGGCGTAGATAAACAAACAGGACGACATCCCCTAAACCCATTGTAGCTTCCTAAAATGTACAAAAATAAAATGTTACTAAAATCCCTATAGCAGGGATCATCAATTCCGGTCCTCAAGGTCCACAGCCCTGCATGTTCTCTAACACACCTGATTCAGTCAGTGAATTACCTCTTCCAAGTTCTGCAGAAGCCTGATAATCACCCATACATTCAAATCAGGTGTGTTGGAGCAGAGAAACAAGTAAAACATGCAGGGCTGCGGACCTCGAGGACTGTAATTGATTATCCCTGCCCTATCCTATGTACAAGTAGTTGGATTTTTACAAAATGTACAAGTGTTAAAAGCAAATGTTTGCAAGGAAATCGCAAATTACAAAAAAGGTTTTAAGACAGAGAAGCAAATAGTGCTGCTGTCAAATGCTGCTGCTGGAATGTTGGACTGGCCAAAGATGTCTTGCAGGAGCCAATCAGCAGCCTTGGTCAGGTCCAGTTAGACAGTCAGTCAGCAAGGACCTGTCAGCAAAACCAAAAATAGCGGGCACATGTCATGTGGACATTTTGTATTTTGTATGCTGAGGTCTGGTTGAAACCTAAATATAAAATCATTTATAGCTGTGGAGAAAATCAGCTGAGTGAATAAAAAAAACACATTTTTTTTCTTATTTAAATGCCAATCCCAAACTGTACAAACCAACTTAAATTTAAATAAAAATGTAAAAAGAAAACAGGTGTGTACTGGAGTATATATACAGTACTGTATATTGTTGTGCTCTTGAGGTGTATCAGACTTGTTGAATGGGTTCCTTTTCTCATGTTTGGCCGTTTATGTCATATATAGCATAAAAATATGTAATCTTCCCCCATGAAAAGAGTTTAAACATTCTTAATTACTTTAAGAAATCTCTAAAGGAAGAATCCAGAGAGTCATATCAGTAGAAGGGCAGAGTGAATTTGGTCAGGTTAGGGTTACATTTTTTACATGACAAATCTCCAGGACAGTAACAACACATGACTAACACCTTACTTTGCATTCGCAGTGCACAGCAAATTTGAAAGTGTAAGTTTAGCACTTTAGCGTTAAGACCAACTCTTTAAAGTGTTGCACATTACATTACATTATATAGTAATTTCAGGATAAGTGTAATGGAGTCGACCTTCACACCAGGAAGTACCTCTCACTCATGGTGTCGATTTATGGCCAATAACCCAAACTTAAACTTGATCAACCAATAAAACTGAACAAAACAACTAACTAAAACAACTAAGTTTTACACTCATGAACTTCTTTAATAATCATAAACATACAAAAACATAATTTCTACAAGATTACCCAGCATGCCTTGCTGTGAAAATACTGGCCTGTCTGACATGAGGTGGAAGAGGGCGGGGCTTTTCAAAATACCGTTTTCAACATTGCATGGTGTCATATAACAACACTGTTAAGTGTTATATAAGACTTAACAGTGGGCGGAGCTTATTTAACACTGTCCAGTGTTGAGACAACACTGAGGAAATTAACACTGTGATTTAACACCAACACTGGAAGTCAGTTTACTCAGAAAGTGTTAAAATACGACTATTGGGAGTTAAATTAACTCACTGACATTTTAACACTCTGGTTTTTACGGTGTGGGAGTACTTTCTGATTAAATCAGCAAGCCTTTGTAAATACTTAAATGCTGATTGAGGTACATTTTTTTAAACAAAGGTTGGTCTTAGGTTGGATCAGGGTTGGTTTCACTGCACAGCAGTTGTTTTGTAGATGGGAAACCGATGACGCTCTGGGCGTTATTTGTCAGTCGGCTGCCGTTTTGCCTCTGCTCAGCTTCTGATGTGAAGCCTCGATAAGTTCCATAAATGTTTGATTTGTGATTTCGTCCCCCACGAGATCTGCAGCCTGCATGCGTTCAGTCTGATGTGGATAACAATCTAACATTCAGTCAAAGCAGATTGTATTATCCTATCCAGCATCCTATCTTTTTTTTTTTTTTTTTGCTTAAAGCCAGCATGCATAGATTTTTACTGCAAAGTTGTTTAGTTTAGATGAGTATTATTTTTGCAATCTTTTAATTATGCAGGTAATATTGTCATATTCTCTCTGGTTTTTATTTTGCTTCATTTAACAAAATGGGAAACAGAAAGGTTTGCAACACCTTCTTTGATCAAATATTGATACCAATTTAATGTTCAATTGTCTTTATTCAACACTGACCCAAGGTGCAGTTGCTAAAAGAAGAAGAAAAAGAAAATAAATAAATAAAAAAGGAACTTTCTGAATTTGACGTTCTTTCAAATAACTGTGCTTTCACAAGCAGTGGATTTAGAAGCAGAATGTTTCAGATTGGGATTAGGTAAAAAATAAAATAAAAATGCCCAAGAGAGTCCCAAACATTCAGCACACAAACAATAATAAACAGACAGCACTGAAAAACTTCAAGCATGCTCAAGGCTGCACAATTGAGAAGAAAATATATTTTAATAATTGAAAATTCCAAACATGGTTTCAAAATCTGTTGATGCATTTTTGAGATATATGACGAACCTGGAAAGAACTTGGACTTCAAACATTCTGTCCTTGGTGGAGGTAATAGGAATAAAATAAAAAAAAAGAAGGAGCAGAATATAGAGAGAATGCAGAGCCACAGGGACACACAGAGCCAACGGTGATAACAGATTAATCCAGAATATTAATATAACAAGTTGGAGGGAGCCGACAGATTGCATAAGTCCTGTGATCTCGTATCACGAGGAAGTTTAGTTCACGCTGACCTTCTTTCTAATTAACTGTTGATTTTTAGCTTTTTTTTAATAGAAAAATGCATGAACGGCTCAATCAAAGAATCTGTAGCTGTCTGTGTTTTATCTTGCCAAACATAATTCTTCTTATCAGTTTCTGAGCTTTGGCTTTGATGAGACGAGGTGACTCTTGCAGCTATACTTTGAACAGGGAAAAAAAAATGTCCATTTTCATAAAACTTCAGCAAACATGACATTATTCCAAATTAAAATGGTTAAAACTGAACTATAGAATGCATTTGGTAGATGAATTAAGGGTTTAATAGCTATAAATCACTAAGATGACAAAAAATAAAAAATACAGAATGCAAAATGCAGAAGGAGCCTGACCAAGTGTCCATAGGGAATGAGAATGTGCAGTCATGCATACTTGCCATTTATAGGTTTACGGATCTGGCACTTACAGGTTTATGTACTATGTACATACCCGGTACTTGTGTTGCATTGTGTATCGCAACCAAAACACCTAAATATCTATTTATGTAAGAACCTTCAGACAAAATTTCCTTTGGCTGAGATAGATCTAAGTAACTAGTGTAGTGAAACTCTTGTGACGTGTTCAGAGTTAATCCATTTTCCCACAGTCAGGATAAGCTCATGATTTGTCTTTCTAATTACTACTTTAAATCTGCAGCAGCAGTTTGAAAACCCTTTTTGGCCTCCCGAGCAGCTGTACCATTATGGTTTCTAATATCCCCAGTCTTAACACAGGTACAGTAAGAGGTAAATGATGCAGACTTTGTTTCACTGCAAGAGGAAAGCACTGACTTTGGCACAGAGTTAAAAAAAACACTTTAGTGAAATTGTATTAGTTTACGGTATATTTCAGGGTACATTTATCTAAATTAGTCAGCATGAGATGAAAATCATCTAATTGCTGCTCTTGTTTCCTTTTCCATTGGTGTGAAAGAGAGAGAGAGAAAGCCATCCTCTCAGTGTCAGCTTTTTATCATAAAATAAACAAGTCCTCATTTTCTTGTTAAATGTTAAACACCTACAAAATGCAACACTCGCCTTTTTTTTTGCAAGACAGATAAATGTTTGATTGTTTATTGTTTTGGAGAGGTGAGAACTCTTATTTTCTACAAATTCACAGCATGATTGAAATGCACCTTAGAGAATGTGGTCATATAATTTTTTTTTTTTTCGGGTGATTAGATTTTCCGTGTCGAGTAAAAAGAAAAACAACAACATCCCTTTCTACTGTAGCTCTGAGCAGAGTCAGACTGTCACTTCTGTGACAACAACAGCAGCGAGTATCTGCATTTTAATTTGAGAACCTTTTCTTACACCTTAATCAGTGTGTTGTTTGGTGACAGCTTGACACCAAAAGAAGCTTTGTTCTTTTTTATCTAAAAGTCTTTTTTTATTATTATTATTTCTTGCAATCAGCCTCTCTGTTTTTTGTTTCCATTACTGGGGCGGCTTTGATGATAATCTCACTCGACTAAATTTAGGCTTCGAAATGCTTTGCTGTCTGTTTGAGTCGACCACATACAGTAGACCCATCTGCAGTGAGCAGTGGAGATTTATTCTATGCTTGTTTCCAATGGAAACCAATCTTCTTGTTTCATGTCTGATTGGCCAAAGCACAACAAATGACCTTTCTCTGCTCTTTTGCTTTAATTTATTAATTTTATATTTTAAACTAAAACTATGCTAAAAGTCTACATGCCAAGTAACACATGAAAATTGTAATTCTAATTTGTATTTGTTAGTACTTGTGGTGGGAACAAAAAACTTTCAATTCATACAGATTTCAAAACTATTTTACACATTTTGATCATTTTAACAGGAAAAAGAAAAGAGTTTAAAACCGTGCCCCCTTTAAGTGCCTATCAGTTAGGGAATTGCTCAAGGACACTGTGGCATATGGGCAATATGGGGAAGTGAACCTGCAGCTTTCAGGTCTTTTAGTTGGCTGCCCAAAACAAGTGGTTTGTCAACTGGATGTGGGCCAGGTCTGGCGTTGATGGTACTGTTTTTGGGATGCATGTCACAACTGGCCCAATACTGGTTTGGTTTATTTGGCCGAAACCCGTCAATGTCACAACAGGCCTGGCTGTGGTTTGATTAATGTGGTGCTGCCTCATGTAAGGAGCATTTCTGTCGAACCACGTCTGGACCACCAAATAGTCCTCATTTTTTTTGCAGTATCTGAGCTGACTACATTGTGGGACAGAACTGGGGCAGAAAGATTCTGCTATGTAGGCTTGTTAACATTAGTGTTTTTATATCTCTTACTGTTTAATCTTTGCATCTGATTAGCACTAATATTGTGTTTACATGCATATCAGTTGTATCGATTGCCCCGTTTTGCATGTGTTCAGACATATAGGACAATGTCGTGGACCTTTTAAAAAAACACTGCTTACAATGCTTTAAGGAAATAAGTTTGCCACCTCCTTGTCCATTTCTCTGTGCTCCTCTGCTATTTCAGATGCTGTTATATCCACCCCCACACCCTCTCCTCATGGCCGACAATCCACTTGTTCACTGTAATCCCCCCCCTGCCCCAATCGTATTGTGGGAGTACTGTGGAAGTGTGTAAATTACAGATTTCTGAGAATCAAGAGACAGGTAAATGTCCAAAGGTCCAAAGGACATGTATGTATTTATATGATCATGTGGACACAGAGAAACCCAGAAACAAACATACTGCTAAACATACAGTATAAAGTTTTAAGTAATTTGCTGTTTCTGCAGTTAATAATCATTGAAAATCCCACCTCAAAGTGTTACATCTCAAACCTATTGGGTATTAATAAACATCTCATAGCCATGAAAGGATGTGGGGTATGACTCTACACTATTTTCCATCTTGAGTGAATGGAGATGTATGAATATGCTAATCTAACCCGGCCTACATCTCTGCCCAATACGAGATGACTCCAGCCTTCCTCGTCTCTTTTTCTATTCAGTGGCCAGCTCTAATAATCGGGTGATTCAGCTGTACATGTTTGAATCTGCAAGGGATTTTTAAGAAGAGAAGAAGCTACATGAGGCAGACAAGTTCTCGAAAAGGGGACATTGTATCAGTGGAAAAAAAAAAATCAGCCTTTTTCTCATGACTTGCTCTTATTTCTCATTGTCTCTCATTTCCCATTGGCTCCTCACAGTAGACATATAAACTGTGCAAGCTTTCTCAAGTAATCCTCTCAGTGTAACCCCGCCTTTCTCAAGCTGTAGGCGGCGCTCTGCAAATTCAAAGCAGAAAGCCTCTTTTTAGTATCTTTTTAGAACAGAGCTGCTTTCTAGCTTTCCATATCATTCTATAAATATATGCTTTTGTGAGTTTCATTTCATGAATAAAAGCATCACAATTTTTTACCCCTTTAGCTGCTTTATGTAAATGTTTTAGCATGTTATGTAAGCATTTTGCTGTGACTCTGGTCAGGCGTAGTGTCTGGTTTCCACATTGCTAAATTTGTTTATAAGTGAAATTTCTGTTCCAGGGTAGCACGTCTAAGATCCAGTCATAATTACACTTTAGTTTATCTGAGCTTTGAAGGTTTGTCTCTTTTTTGAAAAAAAAAAAATGTGTAGCCTGAAAACTGTGGCACCTAATAAATATGCAGCCTCTTTTTGTGTCTAAATCCAAATTATGTGAAATGGAAACATAGTTGATGTTGGGCTTTTTTAAAACATTTTTTTTGTATTTATTCATATGTTCACTGCTGGCTTTTAACTTGTCAAACAGGGCAAATTGTTGGGCAGGAAAATGTAGGTGTGTGTGTGTGTAGGTTGTTATTATGCAAAATCGACCTTTTTGAGCTTCACGTCATATTATAATGTCATTCCCTCATCAGAAACATACCCAGAGTGTTGCTAAGACTCATTCATGCATGTTTGAGAAATCCTTAAAACTCCTGTGGTAGCCATGTGGAGCTACCTAAATGCTTGCTGGTACAAAGCACTGCTTATTTACACAAAGCTCCTCCCTGAAGCTCAGTCTGCTACTGAGCTCCCACCACAGAGCACCCCTCCCCCATGCACTGTTGTGAAGATGTGCTGCAGTGGGAGTGTCAGAAAGGGTAGGAGGTTTGAAAGAGACAGAGGACAATTTCAAGGTGGTTAGATAGACTAGGATGCAAAATGTGATTGCCAACATCACATTTTAGATTTCTGGCTAACTCTGACATATTTACAGAAATGTTTTAATATGGACGGTCCCTGTAATAAATAAAGGGAAAAAAAAACATTAGCAGCTAAACTGGTCAGAAAGTCTTTTGTAGGTAATAGACTCTGAAGCCGTTTTTCGTCTATGATCACTTTTTATGCATGTGCACCAGTGGCGGTTGCTCTAAGACTGCAAGGGAAGCTCAGCTTCCCCTAAAATATCCACACAAAAAAAGTGATCAAATAC